>ML782639.1:981351-1027502 GCA_009831015.1 Picea engelmannii | reverse complement strand
AACTCGATACAGATTCCTCCTTGTTCATTCCTTGCACCCGCTCAATGCCCACCTGGTAGATCTCTACAAAACCTTTAGTAGTTTTGTCTCTCTGTGCCTTCTCTACACAGTCTTACCTCTAAGGTGTTAAACAACCTTGAGGCTCCTCTTTGAATTTGTGATCACCCTGATGCGCCCTCTTGGCACTTTCTTCCCTGACTCTACATAGTTCAAATGCACACTCCTTGCGTTGGCTACATAACTTCTAATGTTTTTTTGTGCACTCCTTGCATAACCTAAAGAACCTAGAATGATACAACAAACTCAAACAAAGATAGAGAAATCTATCTTTCTAATGTAAATACATAAACACATGCGCAACCATATGCAGGAAAAATTGTTTTTCTGTTATCTTTGTGTGTCTATACATATGTTTACAAAAATTGGACTGCAACTAAGTCCCAGTTCTATCTTTCTCTCCTAATCTAACTCTATCATGAGTTCTACTTCTGAGACCTCTCTACAAATATCTCCCACTAACTTGCTTCTTCATTTGGGTGTACAAAACCTCTATTCATCTCTGAGGGTCCTTAGGGTTCCCCCTGGCTACTCATATACTCCCAAAACCTAACCTAATGGCTATCTCTATTTAGTCGCATTCCAGAGAAGGAGTGGAAACTCTGACTTCGTTCGTGATCATTCAGGCATGCTTCAAAATATTCCCATGCGCTGATTTCAGGCATGCTTCAAAACATTCACCGCAACTGTCAACATCGAGATTCCAAAAAGGTTTATAGGTACTGATTGGTCCTCCTCCGCATGCTTGCTAATGATGCTCCTGCATCATACTCCTCGGCTGGGAAAATCATGAGGTCCTGCTCATGGTTCCCTCTGCTATGTTGTTGAGATCCTCCAGGGACCCATACTTTTTCTTGTAGCTATTCACCAACTTCTTTTCCTTGCTTCTTATTTTTCTATTGTTTATTCTATGCTTCTATGGTGGGTCCTTCTCTATTCATCCTCCTCCTACTGAGATTTTATTGTTTTGACCCCAACATCAACCTTCTGATTTCATTGATCACCTCATCCAACTGCTCAACTGGCTAGTCCTTGTTTTGTAGACTGCTCTGCTGCACTTCCTCATTGTCAATGGGTATATCAACCTGATCTCCCTTGATGTCTTCATCTCCTATGGCCTTATCTTTCCACCCTGCTTTAGACTTCATCTCTATAGTCTCATCACTGAGCTAATGCTCAACTCCTTCCTCTAACAGATTGGCTTCTATCATCTCCTCTTGTGTTGGTTCAACTCCAACTTATTCCATCTTCTCCCTAGGTTGGTATGCTCCTCCACCTGTCTCCAAATTGATCTACTAGATATTCCTATTTTCATATTTACTCCTCTCTCCATGGATTCCAGTTCCTCATATAGCTCAAAAAAATCTATGTTGTCTGCTTCCTCTTCTACTGCGGGCTCCAGTACTATAGTCATCTCTTGTTCAGCTATTGGGATGAAATTTTTGAGAAATTATGTTGAATGCTCCTCTCCCACAATCTGCATGACTGTCTATTGGAAGCCATCTTCTGGTTCTAGATTGTTCAACCAATGCTCCAACATATTCAATTCCTTCTCCCATTGAGCGAGAAATTAATCTGAATTGTTCTCTTTTCCTATTGGGGCAGACATCAGTATCTGCTCCTCTTCGAAAGTCTTTGTTGGTTGTATTTCTTCTATTGCACCTGCATCAAAGACATATTTATCTTTAAAATCATTTGGCCCCATGGCCTCCTTCTCAGATTCTTGTTGCACTATCTCCTCATGCCCAATGATTGAATTAGCCTCTCCTAGACTATTTGGCAGGAATATTTGAATTCCCCCAATGATCAAAATGCACCTCTGACCCTCCTCCACTACAATGGGAGTATTTAACTTCTCATCATATTCTCTCACATGGTATGCAAACCCACATGAATCTTCATCTATGAGCACTCGTTGCTAATATGAACTCTCAACTGAGTTCATCTCTTCTCCCTTTCCCACTCGACGATCTGGAATTTCTCTCATGCGCCCCTGGAAGTCTATGATATACAATGATCCCTCTTCATTGACCACTTGGAAATTTCAAATTCCACCACTACCCTCCTAGATATCTATGAGATCATCCACTAATCTCCTCTCATTTACCACCTAGCAACTTGAAAGTTCACTTCTTCCCTCTTGGCAGTTTATGAGACCTATAACTGATCTCCCTTCCTCATCACTGAGGGTTTCTCCAACTTCTTGATCACAAATGAAAACCAACTCCTCATTTATGTCACTAAGGTTTTCAGCATACCTCAACCATCTCCTGATTGTTGGTTTCTTCTTTCTAACCAACAAATTTTGGACAATCCATTTTGCTTTCCTATTCAGAGGCCATTCGTACCTCTAACGTACCTTTTCCTCCCACTACATATTCAATGTCTTTTGTTCCATTCTTTCTCTTATCTCCATGATCTCCTGTCAATTTCTTCTTTACTTATCTTCTAGTGGTCTCCTCTTCGACCACACTCATGGCCTTCAGTAGCCATATTTTCTGTCTTCATCCCTCCTAGCTATCTACCATTTGATGTCATCATATTATCACTATTTTCCTTTCCACCTTTGCCTACAATCTGTAGACATAATTCAGTTCTTCATACTACTTGATGTAGTTAAACTGTCTTCTCTATCTTCTTCATCTTAAATCTACAGGAAAATCAATGCCGATACCTCTTAATGATATCAGACTATCTCCATTTATCTCTCTTCCTATTGTGTTTGTTGTCTACAAGAAAAAGTTCATCTCTGATACCACTTGATGTAGACCCCCCCTTCTCCCCTCGGGGCTACTGACCTCTCGATCAAGGATCGATCAAGATACTAATTCAGGTCGACTCTTTGGGTCTCTGCTAGACCCCAAAACCAATTATACAGGTCCTTTCACCAAAAGCATAGGTCATATGAGACCTGCGGGCCCTCTCCTAAGAGCTATGCGAATTTAGATGTTTGACATGCGCTATCTCCTCTCTGGCTAAGCCCATCCTTCACCTGACCACAAATGTGACCACTCGCCTAACCCAAAAGGTGTTTAATGATTTCGTGTGTCGGGTCTTTGCGTGTGAGTCAAATAAACTCCCCCGACCTCTGAAATCCCGACAGGAGCCTAGTGCATGTTCTAGCTCCTCCCTTATCCTCCATCCATATGACCCCTTGCTATGACCTAGGGAAAACCTTCCCAGCGCTTCGTGATTTTGAGTTTCACAAAGTCTGCTCACTCACCAGATCAATGGTCCACAATCCCCGTGATCTAACGGTCCATATCTCCCTTCCACGTATCGAGACTTTGTGTTTCACGAAGTTGGAGGATTTCTCGCCTCTCTTTTCTCGATATCCAAATTCCCGATATCTCCTTCTCTCTGGGAAATAAACGGTCCAGATATCTCCCTGATCGACGACCACGATCAAGTCGCGAACTCATATTTTGCGAATCCTCATGCTCTATCCTTTGAATTTTCCCCTTTGTGAGTCAACGAAATGTCGATCTCTCACCACATGCTCTATCTCGATGGAAAATCACTATGATTTCGTGACTTCGCAAAGCCCTTCTCTTTTCCCGATTCCTGATTTCCCAATTGGAGAATCCTTCTAGGTGCTAGCTCCTTTCCTCTAGCTCACTTTGACTTTGATGTTGGGATATGACCGGGGGCCCAAATATTAAGTGTTTTGGGACTTTTCATTTCGTGAAGTCGAAATACTTCTCACCTCATATATTTCAATCCTCGAAATCCCTCTTGCACCATATTGATGGCTCACGACCTATCTCGATCCAATGGCTCAGATCAACTCGTGAGTTTTCATTTCACGAGTTCTCACAAGTCTTCCATTTGACTTCCCTGAGTCGCGAGTCAAAAAAATGTTGATCTGCTGCCACCTTTCCTCTGACGATGGATGATCCTGATAATTTCATAACTTGGGACTTCGCAAATTCCACTCTCCTGTGGACTTTAAAATGATTACGGTGCGTGCACTTTACCTCTATATCAACGACTGTTGATCCACATGCTCAGATATGAACTTCTCCTATGCTCGCTTCTCCTGTTTGGACGTAGTTTTGACGGTCCATATCGTTCCTCTCCAGCTGATCTAACGATATTTGTCACTCCTCCTCCTATGATTTGGCCATCTTCCCCGACTTGGAGTATTTCTATGCTTCTAAGGTCTCGGCCTTCGATCTACCTCCTGCAAGCCCTGTGACTTTGGGTCTCAAATTTTGCTTTCCCTCGTGCGATTTCGTCAATGAAACTTGACCTCAGCCTTAGCACATTACTTGCGCTCTATGCACAGCTTCATTCTATCTCTCCTGAGCTTTTCTGTGGCTTGGACCTCGAAGTGTCTCGACCTTCTGCTTCTTTCTAAAAGACCTTTGTATGGAAAGGTACTATTCCTTCTGATCTTACAAACTTGAAACAAGTTCTCTCTACTCGCACTTCTTGTTCTTTGACTAGCCTTCAGATGGTAGTATTTCAACACTTCATCTGAGTGTTGGCCTGGTGCACTCCTTTCACAGGTCTTCCTCCTGAGTATTCAACAACTTTGTTCCTCTTTGATCTTCAATTGCTCAGACCTCAAAGGTCTTTGTCCCTTCCACTCCTCGAAGGGGTATAAGTGCCCTCTTGGAACTTCTGCTCCATCACTCTTTGTTGAGATGACAGAGTACTCAGTAACTCTGTGAGTGTCTTCTCCTTGACACTTCTCTTATCTATGAACTCGATACAAAGTCCTCCTTGTTCATTCCTTTGCCCCGCTCGATGCCCACCTGGGAGATCTATACAAAACCTTCAATAGTTTTGTCTTTGTGCCTTCTCTGCATAGTCTTACCTCCAAGGTGTTCAACAACCTTGAGGCTCCTCTTTGAATTCATGATCACTCTGATGCGCCCTCCTGGCACATTCTTCCCTGACTCCGTAGAGTTCAGATGAACACTCCTTGCACTGGCTACAAAATTTCCAATGTTCTGTTGTGCACTCCTTGCATAGCCTAAAGAACCTAGAATGACACAACAAACTCAAACAAATATAGATAAATCTATCTTCCTACTATAAATGAAACTTATCATATATATACAACATTCATTCATGAAATACATAAACACATGAGAAACCATATGCAAGAAAAATTGTTTTTCTATTATCTCTGTGTGTCTGTACAGATGTTTACAAAAACTAGACTGCAACCGAGTTTTAGTTCTCTCTTTTTCTCCTAATCTAACTCTATTCTGAGTTCTACTTATAATACCTCTCTACAAATATCTCCCACTAACTTGGTGCTTCATTTGGGTGTACAAAACCTTTATTCATCTATGAGGGTCCCTAGGGTTCCCCCTGACTACTCATCTGCTCCCGAAACCTAACCTAACGACTATCTTTGTTCAGTCTCATTCCAGAGCAGGAGTGGAAACTCCCGCTTCGCTCATGATCATTTAGGCGTGCTTCAAAAGATTCCCATGTGCTGATTTCAGGCGTGCTTCAAAACATTTTCCGCAACTGTCAGCATCGAGATTCAAAAACGTTTCCCAAGCATTGAGTGTTCCTTCTCTGCGTGCTCGCTAACGATTCTACTGCATCAAGAATGGTGGGAGGTAGTGTTAGATAAAGGGCCTAGGAAGGGTAGTATGGATGAGGGATAGGACATAATTCCCGAGAAGTTATTTTGTAAAGATGAGTGTGTCAAGAAGGTGAAAAATCAAGAGTTAGAATAGATATAAATGGAGTAGTAGAAAATGTTAGAGTGAATTTTTTTAATTGGAAAGGATTGAATCTACGAGCAGAAGAAGAAATCCAAGAACATAAAGCTATAGGAATAAAGTATAGAAGGTTGTTGCTGAGAAGGAAGATAGTATATGAGATAAATGGCTACTAGAGATAGGTGGTGGTTGTGGCAGAAATGATTCATGACTATTATCTTGAGATGAAAGAGGTAGTGTGGGCCATGATAGGATTCATGAGATGGAATTTGTGCTGGTGGTTGTCCATGATTTTTATCTTCATATGAATACATAGACATTGGAAATGAGGGAGTGTGGATGTGAGAGGAAGGCATTCATAATGTTTCCTAGATCCGAAACTAGGCTCATATGTTATGGGAATCATGTTGGTAGTAGTGAGAGAATTGTTTCCAGATGGTGACTAGAGATTTTGAGTGGACCTAAATTGAACATAAATGAAGATCAACATAGATACATAAAAAAAGAAAATTACAGTGGTGAAATATAGAGTAACATGTGGTTGTGTCAAATGTAACAAAGAAAAAGAGGAAGTGAAGATGGAATTCTTGTTTTCCGTTAATATGTTATTTGCTTGTTTCTAGGAAGAGAGAAATTTTTGGATGTAGATGGAAGTGGATGTGCTTAGATAGAAAGAAGATGAAAAATAATATTTCTTCAAGGGAAAAGGAATTGCATAGATTACAACAATTGCAAGATCACAAAGGTTTCATATGATGAATATATTTGAAAAGGATGCTTGAGTAGAAGGTGATTTCATCAATATGAGTGACCTAGGAGGAAGCACAGAGGAAGTTGTTGAGTTGAAGATGGATGAAATTATAGTTCGAAATATGAAGAAGATTATGAACATGTTGCTAACAGATAAAGGAGGAATATTTCAAATCTTTTGAGGAAGAAGACATGTTGCAAAATAATGTTAGAATATTGAAGGTTGATGAGGATGGAGGGTGAAGGTGTTGCATAAAGAGGAAGACTCTTGAGATATGTCTCTAGTAATTTGTCAAGAATGTGTATACACTAACAGGCTCACCAATTAAGGAAGTTTGCATATGATTTTGGATGGATTCAAGGGAGGTGTAACATGGGATCATGTGACTCCATGTTGTGTGGCTTTGAGCATGAGTGGTCGGTTGCATCGAAGGCAGTTTTCGCACTACATGAAAAAGGACGRTGGAATGTCCTAGATGGGACATGACTCAGATCGATTTGTGCAGGTGACACATGGATGAGGAGAACCTAACCAGTTCTTGTGGTAAATAAGTAGGARAGACAAAGAGGGTAGCAATACCATAATTTGAATTKCTACATAAAGTTGAGTTACAACCAGACTGAGATGAAATTTCCAAATATCCACGATGAGAGTAGTGTTGTGTTGTTGCAGTTGGATGTGAAACAAGGGGAAACAATAAGTTTAAATAAATAATATCTAGCAGAAGAAGATGTMTTGTAKATTTGAATGCGTAGCAATCAAGACTGTAGAGTGGGAGTGCAACAGTAATGAAGTTCCATTTGGTAGCTATAGATGTAAGTGATTTACCTCATAGGCATGAGGGAATGATTTCCTAAAACCTAGGGAGTTTGATGCAGGAGAATMKCGATCATCATAGGGATGACATGATGAAGATGACTGCAGAGATGTTACAAAAATGATTAAGTGTGGTAGGAAATAAATAGCAAAAAAATGGGACAAACCGCGAGAAGTAACAATAATGGTACAAATCGAATCAGTATTTCAAAGTGTGGCAATGTAGGAGATGAAACGTTACTATAGGATGGACACATTTCTACAGTATGAGTATAGTACATGTGTATGAAAGTAGAAAACAAACTGCGACAAAAGGAAATGATGCATTAATGAAGAATTTTATATTAGTAGAAGATGGAAGGTCAGGTGCCAGAAAATACTCACCAAGGAAATGAAAAATCAGAAGTGGGAAGGTGAAAGGGCATGAGGAGTCTGCTGGGGAAACAAAAGAAAATAGTTTCTAAAAGAATAAAACACACCATTGAAGAGCTTGCAAGGAGCTTCTGTATTTCGCAAGAAGACAGATCACACGAGACAATGAGAGGGAGAAGTGGTTTAGTTTTCATGGCCTTCATCCTGGAAACTAAAAAAATACTTTAAGCTTGTGTAAAGTCATAGAACCATTGTATTGTAATCTATATGACTAAATACAAGAGTTTGATATTTTATAGATTTAACCTTTTTGTACCTGTGTTTGAATGAAATCCTATATGATGTTATTTGTTGTGTTATTGGCATGACTATATGTAAGTTAAATGAAATTTCTTGAATGAGTAAACTCCAATCGAGAATAGTCTTGTTATGATATTGTTGTATAGGTGGCATGGGTCTGTGGAAGGTCATGTTGGAATTGTGACCATGTAGAAGTGGGCACAAGTTTGGGAGAGATTGTGCATTTGAAATGATCATTCTATACTGATATGTAGAAGGGTCTCTAGATTTGTGAACTCACTCTAGTTGCAGGTGGAAAGGTATAATATTGTTGAAAATCTCAGTCTATGATGCTCATTAGGGACTCTTTCTGTTTGGATATGAGACTGAGTGTAGAGAGTTTTTTCTGAGCATAGAAAAATATATGCGTCCCACACATCAGAGTGGTTTGCTGATGTGAATTTTCCCTCATTGATATATTACCCCTTGAATCAACATTGCGTGGTACAATGGAAGCGTGATTTTGCATTGAAGGGAACACAAAGTGTCGCCAATAAAAGTTGTTGTGGAAATGGTGTTGCAGCCAAAGGCATAGTGAAAAAGATGTGTTGTAATAGTAGGTGTAGGTCTGTTACAGTAGTATATGTATTGCAACATAGGTGCATTGTAGAATAGGTTTTTTGTAACATGAGGAGGATTTTAGCAAGAGACATGTTTCGACAAAAGAGGCATGTTGCTACAGAGGCGTTCTATAACAAGAGGTAGATTGCAGCAAGATATGTGTTGCAACACAACAATGTGTGTTGCAACAAGAGAGGTGTCACAGCAGAGGTGTATGATAGTAGGAGACATGTTGTAGAAGAAGACATGTCACCTCAGAAGATGTGTTACAACAAACGATTTGTTGCAACATAGTCACGTTGCAGTAGGTGGTATGTTGCAGAAACATAGGTGTGTTTTGGTAAGAGAGAAGGTTGTAATAGAACACATATTACAACAAGAGAGGGTGTTGCAGTAGGAGGAGAGTTTCAACAAGTTAATGTGTGCTATATTGAATAGGGTTTCTTAGCATATTTTGTTTGCTGGTATAGGGAAGTAAACATGGATATGTGATATTTGAGGTACAACCTCAATCATTGTGGCATGATTCGTTTGGAAAATAAGGGAAATGCATAAATGAAAAGGAAGTATTATGACAACTAGGATGCCTGTTATGAAAAAATTAAGAAATGTTCCACTACGAATGGACTTTGATGGTAGGGGGTGGATTCTCTTTGCATCAAATGATGTTTGGGACATAGTGTCGAGACCGAAGGAGAATTCAATTGTGAGTTCCTGGTATCTCTATAAGATCAAGCATGTTTCATATGGTAGCATCAATACGTTCAAGACTTGTTTTGTGACAAGAGGGTTCTCCTAGAAAGAGGGAGTGGGTTGCGAGGATACATTTTCTCTAGAAGTGATGCATGCTTATATTTGAGATTTTATTTCTATTTCTTTAGTTATGAGGTTGAGGATACATCATACAGATGTGAAAAGAAATTTCCTCAATGGGATAATTGAGGAGGAAGTATACATAGATCAAACTTAGGGATTTGAGGTACATGGGAGAGATTCTCATGTGTGTAGGCTTAATAAAGCTTTGTAAAAAATCAAACAAGCATCAAGGGTGTGGTATTTCAAGATTGAAAGATACTTGAAGAGTATGTGATTTACCAAGAGTGAAGCAAATCCTATCTTGTACTTCATATTATTGTGGTAGATCCACTCATCTTGGTTCTGTATGTGGATGATATGCTTCTCATAGGTGCATAAGAGCTCATTGTAAGGTGCAAATGAAATTTATCTACTACGTTCAATATGAAGGACATTGTCTTGATGCATTATTTCTTAGGGTTAGCGGTATAGAAGGTTTCAGGAGATATCTTCCTTGGACATGAGAAGTAAACAATTGAGATATCGAGGATATTTAGGATGGAGGACTGTATTATGATGTATACACCTATGGTTACCAATGTGAAGAAGGTTTTCACTTCAAATTCAAAGTTGGTGGATCCCAGGATATACAAGCAGTTAATATGGACCTTGATGTATTTGGTCAATACTACGTGAGATATATGTTTTTCTATGGACACCTTAATTGAGTTCATGGTGGAGTTGAGGTTAGTGCAATGGATTCCAAAAAATTGCGTGCTCATGTACTTGAGAGGTACAATGGAGTATGAATTGAGGTATCTTGGAGGAAATGGGTGGAGTTATAGGGATATAAAAAATCAGATTAGGGAGTGTAATAGACATAAATAACACCTCGGGGTGTTTCTTCTACTTGGGTTCAACAATGATTACTTGGTTCAGTTGAAAGAAGAATTCTATAGAACTTAATTCAATAGATGTAGAGTATATGACATCAAGTATGGATAACTATGAATTTATTTGACTTTGCAAATTGATTACAAGTTTATTTTATCATGAGTTGAATCCTACGGTGATATATTATGCTCATCAAAGTTGTATCAAATTCTTGAAGAATCCATTATTCCATGATAGGTCCAAGATTATAGAGATCATTTGTCACTTCATTCAATATATAATCTAGAAAGGAGTTGTAAAGCTTAAACATATTTCCATAGATGAGCAGGTTGCAAATATTGTGACCAAACCATTGGTTAAAGGGAAGTTTGTGTTCCTCAAAGAAAAATTTGGACTGGTGCAGAATACCTTCCTCGATAAGAGGGAGTGTTGATATTGGTAGAATCAGATAGATATTTCTGCATAGGTCTAAGTGTCTAGATGCGTGGAAATTGTCTAAAGAATTCTAGCTTGAGACTTTTCTTTAATTATAGGAATTGTTAAAGTAAAGTGATTTTATTAATGAGTTGATTTATTTAAGGAAATGATAAATGTAATTAGAAATTAATCTTATCCATTGATATCGAGTGAAGTGAGAAGTAATATCGACCATCAATCACTTTGGATATTAGGCGGTAATAACACAATCTCATAAAAGTAAGGCTAGGGTGAAGGAGAAGCCATTTAATACTTGACAGTTGATACAAAGCATAGAATTAATTTTTCTTTGAATATTGGATGACAAAGGACTATCATTAAAGGAGATCTTGGATAGGTGGAGAAGGAAATCCATCTAGAGATTAGGTAAAGAAGAAGAGAGAACATATGTAGCCTCAAGTGGGTTTCAGCAGAGTGAATCCACAAGAAAGGTCAGATTTGTATAGTCCTCAAGGTAGTGTACGTGAGATTCAGTGGAGACAGGCACATATATATGTGGGTTTTCTTAAGGAAAGGAAAATACACCTTGAAAAGTGTGTTGGATCTGGGTCACATATCAAAGAAAACTTTTCCAGGTTTATCTGTAGTTGTATGTCTCTCAATGATCCATTATCCCTGTTACAGGAGCCATGCTTTTATCATAATAAAATCATATCAGTAATTATTTTCCCTCTGATGTTTTTCCAAGGGTATCTACCAAAAACTATTGGTGTTTATGTGTGCATGATTTCATTTCCAGTATTGCTTCCACTATATTTATTTGAGTTGAATATTCCAACAATGCATTTTTCTTTTGTGAGCTGCTAACCTGATTTGTAGTAAGGAAATCACTAGATAACAAGATACCTATGTATCATATTAATGATTTCAAAAATCTAAGTGCAATGTACTCTATGGAAATGTGTTATTAACTAGGACTGGCCACATGAAGAGAAATTCTTAAATGACAAGGACTTGTGACCTATGACCCAAAGCCAACAATAATAAAGACACGTGACCTTAATTACTCATATTGACTTGACATCTAGGTTTCATGTACTCCTCTATTAAGAAGTCACGTGGGGTTGGTAGTAGTCACCAATTATCTAGACACTATGATTTAATATAGTCATATCTTTATGATTTCTCAGTCAAATACATCTTCTTGAAAATAAAGTAATAATGGGGGATTATTTATGTTGAGATATTTCATGAAACCTGGAGAAGAAGAAGATAGAAAATTTATAAATAATTGGCATTCACATGTGTTCTCTAGCTAATGTGTATGCGTGTATGTATATACTTGAGGTTCCAAATGTCCAAGAGAAGGAGACCCACATTTAGTTGGATTTTTTCTAGTATCCAATTTCAATGCACCCAATGAACTATTTATATTAAATGCATTTTTTATTGATATCAGTGGCCTTTTGGGTTTTTCTAGGGCTAGTCACTTGTTGGGAAGAGGCCCATTTTGGGGAAAAGGCACAACATGGAGGAAATACAGTTGATAGAAAATCATGTGAGGCGCGCATGCAAGAAGAAGGGAAACAAGTACAACTGAAAGGAAAAGTAGCAGACGGAAACGTGCATGCAGAGGAGAAAAGTGTGGAAGGCCAGCATACAAGAATACCTAACTAGGTTAGCATTTTGGTAAGAGAATGTAATGGATGATGAGCCACTAATATATATAAATAGACACCTAGGAGGTCTAGGAGGGGGTTCAATGTCATTGTTGTTATGAGTTACTCGCATTAGATAGATTAACAGGGCGGTAACATGACTGTAATCCGATACCTTTTTGTAAGTTGTTGAGCTGTAGGAGAGAATAGTGACTAGACCTTGAGGGTTAGATCGTAGGCTGAGGATCCTGGTGCGATCTAGTTAGCCTCATAAAGGTCGAGGAGTCTATTTTATGAAGGTATGAATGAATTTGTATTGCGTGAGACACCATAGATGATAAAACCCAAATAAAAGAGCCTTATAGCCAAATTTTTGTGGACGTAGCCCAGAAGAGGGTGAACCATGGTAAATCATGTGTTGTGTGGAATGATTATTTTTTATGTCTTTTTTGTCAATGGTTAGATATTAAATGAGTATTTTGATGAAGTAGTTAGATTTGTTGATTTACATGCATGCATAAAGAACGACATAATAACTAAGATAGATGAAGGATATAGTAATGGATTGAAGATCACATAGTACAATCCCAGATCCCCACTCATTCCCATACTGCAAGCACCTGAGAATTGCAGTCACCCATAGAACTATATTAGGTGAGACTACGCATTGCACTCTGTGTATTGTGTTGCCTTCTGGTTTACCAGGAGGGTCGATAGTTTTAGAGGCTTTGTTGGATCCCTAACAGACCTGAACTTGGGTCAATCATGTTAAAGGTATAACTGAGATAAGAAACAAACAAATGGTTATGTTGTTGGTTGGAACAACATAGGATTGAGTAGATGGGATCTGTTGAAGAGTTGCTAACAGAATGTAAGATCTGTGGAAGGCAAGTCAAAGGAATATTGAATCGGATGACAAGAAGGTGAGAAGAATGCGCCGCTAGAAGGGGATGTTGAGACCATGGAATCCAACAAAAGTAGAGATCGAAATTTGGTTGAATACAAAGGACCTATAGTTTTCGCAGAAAGATAACAGAAGCCCTAGAGTAACAACAAACAAATATCTTGAGAAATATGTGTTTACTGATCTGGATGAAGTATTTTTCTGTGATTTTACACACTTATTATAGGAGTGGATATTTAGGTTGAAGGATAACCATCCAACAAATTATATCCAACAGTTAGAGTGGACCTAAACTTAGATTTCACATTTATAGCAGGTGAATAAAAAATTCACCCACACAGTAGATTTTTGGCTCGACAGTATTGCAACAGGCTTTATAACAGAATTTGCAGTAGATACCACGAAGTCGTACAGTGTAGCAGAGAAAGAGTTTCTACGTGGGCCTCATGGAAGGTATATTATATCATTGTATACTTCTATTAAGATATTACTCTATAACAAAGGTGCAATGAAATTGGAATCAGATAGCTAAACTTCCCTATGTGCATGGGGGAATGGGGGAAGCACTGACATAAAAAGGAGAAATGGAAGGAGAAAGGAATAAAGGAAATAAGGAGGAATCCTTGGACCCAATTGTGATGGATGGAGACTAGATTAAGAAGATCATGGTGACAGTTGGCAAGACACGCAGTGGAGTAACCTACCAATATAAGGTGAACACCAAGAAAAGATCCATAGCCAAGAGGGAAGGCTTGGAAATTGATGAAGAAGAGGTAGAGGACCTCCGGGTTGTGGAGCAGATTGAGGATATCCTTCACGCAACATATGGGAGGAATATGAGAGGTCCAAGAGAAGGAATAGCAGGGAACAATCCTATCCATATTAATGTCAGTGTAGAACCCATAAACCCATGTGCGATTACCACACCAAAAATAACACCACCATTTACAAAAATGAATTTCAGGAGAAGGAAGACAACATGAAGTACATCTACACAAGGAAAAACAACTGGGGGAGCCAATTTAGAGAGAATTAGTCAAGTATCTACACCTCACGGAGGTAACAATTCAACATTAAGGATGGCAGGACATGATCCCACCATTCGATTACCAGAATTTCAAGGAGAGGCAACAAAAGACCCTGAGCAACACTTGTTTATTTGTGAAAATATATGGGAAGAAAAACATACCACTGCTGAAGACACTAAAATTGTACAACTAGCTATCACGCTAAGAGATCACGCACGAGAATGGTACATGAGTCTAGACATAAACAATGTACATCGGACGACAAGGACACTGACATACATTAATAAAATATTGATTAATGAGTTCCAGAAGCCGATCTCAGATGATCAATGCATGAAAGAGATGATAGAAATATGACAGAAACCAGAAGAATCTGGCTGGGAAATTGGCCAACGATTTAAACGAATGAAAGGGATATTGAGATATGCCATGACTGACATGCAGCATAGGAATTTGTTTGTGAATTCCTTGTTACCACACCTGAAAAACCCACTCAGACAACAAAAATTCCAATATCAGGAAGAGGCTCTACAAGAAACCTTGCAAATGTTGGAGAATCAGTACCACAAGACATATCCAGCTATAGAGGAGTTGAAGGAGGATTTGAAGAATCTTACCTTTCAACTCAATCAGAAAAAGGACAAGGACAAACGCGAAGTTGTGTGGTGTACCACATGTAGAACATAAGGGCACCATAATAACAAATGTCCAACATTCGCACAGTATATGGCAACAGGGATGCCAAATCCATTGTCGATAGGAGGTCCCTGGTGTGAAATTTGAAAGATGCACGGGCATGATCCATATCATTGTCCTATGATGAAGAAATACCAAACAATACCAAATAATGCATACTGCACGTTTTGCAAGTCAGTAGGCCATGATGACAAAGACTGCAGAACCATGGATCTGATGAGAGAAAGGATGTCAGACACATATAGGGTGCAAGCCAAAATGATGACAGGGCAAGGTTCACCTCCATTTAATCAAGAACCACCACAGTATAATATTGTTCCACAACAGTATAACAATGCACAGTTGTAGTATAACATTATGTAGCCCCAGTGTAACCCTGCGCAGTATAATCAGGTACCTCAATACAATACACCACATGGAGATCGCATTGGCTACAGAGGTGGAGGAAGAGGCAGAGGAGGCTTTGGACGAGGAAGAGGTCCAGTAGTGTGCCATAAATTCCAACAACCAGGGCAATATGCAAGGGAATTCCCACTACCACTTGCAACATGCATGTATTGTCGTGCAACATGCCACGATACATAGTTTTTCACAACACTATTGGGGAAGATACAAGAGAAACATAATCAAAACAATCAGAACATACATTAGATCTCTACAAAAGCTAAAGAATATGGAAGGAAAATCAACATAGTGATGTGTGGAGGTGCGAAAACAGTAGATGATGTTGCTAAACATGAACCATTACAATACCAGTGGATTAAGAAAAATATCGAGCCACCCAAGCAATTTGATGCAGAAAAGGAGAAGGAGACCTTTAAGGAGGCCAGACAAGAATTCATCAAGAATAATGTTTCATCTACATCTACCATGAAACATACCCAATATGTCCCAATGTATGAAATGTCATCAGCATTGGACCATACCAGTGAAGTCCACCCATTAAACCAAGTAAGGAATATTAAAACTTTCCTACAATCATGTATTCAAGTATTTAAGGATCCATCATATGTTATAGTATTATAGAATATGTTAGATAGATGTACCACAAACTCCGAGGGAATGTTAGAACAGAGGATATTCAATCACCTCCATGCTAGAAGGAGAACCAACAAAGAGTTTATATTGAATGCCAACATCAGATATTTTAACATGGGTGATGTGATATTAGATCTGGGATCTGAAGTGAATGTATTGCCCAAAAAGACATCAGAATGCATGGAAGAACCTACCTTAGGATACTCACCAGTCCAACTGAAGTTAGAAAACCAACACATATTTCTACCAATAGGGAGGCTGAAAGGAGTGATAGTAGATTTGGATAGAGTGCGCATTAAGGTAGACTTCGAAGTGATCAAAATCATGGATGGAAAAACACCATATCCCGCATTACTGGGATTGGATTAGGGGTTTGACAATTGGGTGATAATCAACTTGAAAACCAGGAAGATGACATTTGAGTTAGGTAAATACAGGGTTAATGCGCCTCTAGATCCATAAGAATCCAAAATATTTGTGGAACCAACATGTTTAGAACTGGAAGAAATTAATCAATTGTACGGGACCACCGTGCACACCGAAGATTACATTAATCCAATTGTCGATGGTGTAATTAGCTGGAGAAGTATCACATCGTGTGATTTCGACTCAAAAATGGGTCTGGAGAATTGGCAGCAACGCCTACATGAGGTCTCACCCAGAAGATGGGCCTGAATAGAACATGCAATAAGATGGGTTGGGACAGAAGTCAGAGAACCTCCAATTTTCCATGGAATCAACAACTTGGAATAATTCCTAACGAGATATGAAGACAAAGTAAGATAGTCATAGATTGTTATCTCTCGACATCACACTTAAGGGTACACATGTAAGATGGTGGGGCGTACACAAAGAAACAATCAAGTGTTGGTGCCAATGTAAGTGGTTACTGCGCATCAGGTTTGGCACAGAATAAAGAAGCAACCAACAACACAAATATGATGGACAAGGGGATCCAACAGAACACTTGGAGAAGTGCAAAGTGTTGTGGAAAATGACACCCCCAGAACAATGGCCTCATCATTCCGTACACACCTTAGAGGTCATCCCAACGAATTAGTATATAGACCAAGAACTGGGCAGAGGAAGTACGAGCTGGAAAGTACTACAACAAAAATTTACAGTCACTTTCTCATTTGAACATGAGAACCCCAACATAGGTGCAACACTTAACCAAATAATAGGGTTGATATTCATTAAGAAACCATAAGTTGAACTTATAACAAAAGAACAACCACAAAACATAAAGACAGTGAAATAACTATTGTCATGCTACCATGTGCAGGAACAAGTACCAGAGGAAGACGATTCATGCGATATTCAGATAGAAGAAGTTGAAGGTGAAAGAAAAGTGGAAGGTCCACCAATAGAATCATAAGTAATTGTTGTGCCAATCAAGGTGAAGAAAGTCAACATTGGGACACTTGAGAATTCAAAGATGGCCATCATTGGAGACTATTGGGAGGATAAAACAATGGACAGGATAACATAATTACTACGTGAATACAGTGACATGTTCCCAATGATGTTTATAGAAATGAAGGGCATCGCAGGAGAAATTGGAGTGATGAATATCCCTCTAAAACCAGAGGCAAGACCTATTAGACAAAGGCCTTACATATTGAACCCCATGTACAAGAAGAAGGTCAGAGAAGAAATCGATAGAATGTTGGAAGCAAGAATCATAGAACTAGTAGAAGAATCAGAATGGATAAGCCCCATGGTCATTCAAGAGAAAAATAAAGGAGGCATAAGAATCTATGTAGATCTGAGAAATCTCAATGATGCTTTCCTACATGACCCCTTCCCTACACAATTTACAAATGAAGTCCTAAAAATTTTGGGAGGTCAGGAAGCATACCCATTCACTGATCGATTCTTAGGATACCACCAAATCAAGATAGCACCAAAAGATCAACATAATACTACCTTTGCAACAAAATGGGGATCCTAACAGTACACAGTCATGCCTTTTGGACTAAAAAATGCACCAACAATTTTCTCCAGAGTAGTCATTGTTTCCTTCAAAGAATTCATCCATCAATTTCTAGAAGTATATTTGGATGATTGGACAGTGTACAGCCTGTTGAAGGATCATGTAGAGGTTTTGAGAATGATGTTAGAAAGATGCAAACAATGCCAAATATCTTTGAACATTAAGAAATGTATATTTGGAACACCCTTCAGAATTTTATTGGGTCACATAGTATGCAGACAAGGTTTGATCGTGGATCTTGCAAAGATTGCAGTAATTGTGAACTTACCACCACCAAAATCAGTACTTCAGTTGAGGGTGACATTAGTACAAATAGGATATTACAAAAAATTTATCAAGGGGTGTGCACAGATCACTACGCCGATGGAGAAATAACTTAAGAAGGATACCAAATTCCGATGGAATGAGAGATGTCATCAAGGATTGGACACCCTGAAGGAGAATATGGTCACAACACCCATATTAGTCTTTCCAGATGGGGAGAAGATAGTCCATGTGCATGTAGATTCATCATCCATATCACTGGGAGCTCTTTTGGCGCAACCAGAAGTAGGGGATTTGGATCACCCCATAGCATTTGCAGGAAGAAAATTGTCATACTCCAAGCAGAATTACAACACTACAAAACGAGAAGGTCTGGAAATGGTGTATGAACTTCAAAAGTTCAGTAATTATATACTTGGAAAACACTTTAAGATGTTCACATATCATTCATCCCTTAAGTACCTAGTCAACAAGCCAGTGTTGGGGGGGAGAATCTGTCGATGGTTACTACTATTTCTAGAATTTGACTTTGAATTCATAGTGAAACCAGGCAAGCTGAACGTAGGACCAGATCACTTGTCAAGGGTCACCAATGGAAATAAGCCTACAAACTTAGAGGATACCTTCCTTGACGCACTATTATTTTCATTTCAGGTCGCAAATGATTATTTTGATGACATTGTTAAGTATTTAAGTACAAGGAATGTGCCACAAGAATTTAACACCGTGCAAAGGAAGAATATGGTTGTCCAAGCAGTCGACTACCAATTGATTGTCAGACACTTATCTAAAATCGGGACAAACAACATCTTCAGAAGGTGCACACTAGAACACGAAAGGCCTCATATACTGGCAAAATACAATGAAGGAATAGCGGGAGGACACTATGTAGGAAAAGATATTGCATAGAAGGTACTGCGAGCAGGATTATGGTGGCCAACTATTCATCAAGATGCAAAGAAATATTGTCAACAATGCGATGTTTGTCAGAGGGTTGGCAAACCAAACAGATAGGATGAGATTCCCTTATATCCACAAGTGACTCTACAAGTGTTTAACAAATGGGATATCAATTTTGTTGGGCCAATTCCCACCCACTAGAATATCAGGCACATGATACATCATCACTGCGACAAAATACCTCTCAAGATGGGCAGAGGCAACACCAGTTAAATATTGCAACGCAGAGACAACAACACACTTCCTATTTGAACATGTGCTCACCTAGTTTTGATGTCCAACGATCCTGATGAGTGACCAAGGCACTCACTTTATCGACAACACTATCATATCTCTGACTAAAGAATTCGAGGTCTACCATCAGAAACGTACGCCATGCCATCCTCAGGAAAATGGAACAGTGGAAGCCTTCAACAAGATTCTAGAGAATTCCCTAACCAAGATTTGCAATGTCAACAAGGACGATTGGGATTCAAAGATACCAACAATATTATGGGCATATAGAACTACCTGTAAGAAGCTAACATGGAAGACACCATTTAGACTGGTGTATGGACAAGAATCAGTGGTTCCATTAGAATTCTTGTTACCAAGTCTGCATGTCGTAGCAATTACAAACATGACAGAACGAGGTGCGGTACAAGAAAGGTTAAGTCAGCTGATGAGCATGGAAGAAGATAGGATTATGTAGGCTTCCACCAAGAAGTATAGAAAGCAAGGGAAAAATCTTGGCATGACCGACATATCAAGATAAATAATTTCAAGGAAGGAGACCTAGTCCTACTGTATGAAAACAAGTTTTCTCAACATCCAGGAAAGTTCAGAATGCATTGGTTGGGATCATATGAGGTCAAGACTATCATAGACGCAGGAGCTGTACAACTGAAGGATTTGGAAGGGACATAATTTAAGGGCATGATCAATGGGATTCAACTAGAGTTGTACAAGGATAGTCGACCACCCACAACTTGACAGTTACCGTGTAGTACAGAAATAAAATAAATTTGCATGGAAATCCACACGCGCAAGTGAGAAAATCAGTACAACAAGAAGGAAAAGAGTCTGTGCGCACAATTCATTGAGTCAGCGGAATGAAATAATAATATTGCGCCACAAGCAAAGGGTATAGAATGCAAGGACTCTGCGCACCCAAAAATCCCTGTGCATCGGAAAAAGGACCAACAGTCGGACAACGCGACAATTCAGAAAATAATGGCGGGGAAAATCAGGCGCAAACTAGCCACAACGGTGGAATTTGCGACAGTCCCTACACAGAGGTAAATATCGTAGTGCGAAGGAAAGGGAAAAGTCTGAAAACAAGACACAAAGCACAATAGTCAACATGTACAACGGTACCACACGTAGGACATGCCGCAAAAAGTGAAAAAGAGACAACTATCAGTGAAGAACAATTGTCATTTTATCATCCTACTATAAATTTAGAAAAAGGGGGGAAAACCAAGTCAGTGTGTCAATTTCAAAGGAGAGAATGTAGAGCCAAGTGGAAGAGAGATAGAGAGAAAATTCGACCGAGAATTCATCGATTTCATAGATTTAAAGCCTAGACCCCTTCACAATGTCACCATCCAGATTTGGAGAGTTGGGCAGGGCCGACAGGAACACACGTAGTACTACTCACGTGACCAACGCAAGGGAGAAAGTGACACCTGTAGTGGTGGATTTGGTTGAACTCCAGACACCAGAGTATGAAATAAACCTAGTGACAGTAGAGGAGGAGCAAATCCCAGTACAAGAGGACGGGAAAATGGAGGAGGACCCTAAACAAACTGAGTCTGACACTTCGAGGCAACAAGGGTCCCAACAGACCGAGGAGGCCAAGGTTTCAAATCCACAGATCCACAAAATAGATGAAGGTTAGGTTGCGGTACACGAGGGTGTAATAGAGGTGGGGGATTCATCCCCACAAGCCAAACATAAGGTCCAAGCTGAGAGCAGTGCGCACGAAGGGTCACAACCACAGGTAGAAGGGACCCTGGTTTTTTTGAGGATTCCCAGAAGAGTGCGCGTAGACGATGACATGGTTGGTGGAGTGACTGCCATCGAATAATCCAATCATGATGTGGCAGACGACGCGAAATTTCTTGACCTAGCATCCCAAAACTATTTGGAAAGTAGGGGAGAAGGTTCATCTGGCATGACAATGCTTGAGTCGACTCACTGGATCCTGGGGCTTTACAACATAGGCATCATGAACCTACAGGATGTCCCACACTTTGGGAGGGGAAAGCACATCAACACCCGCGTCAAGAAACAACTTGCACGACTACATGGAAAAATCTTATGGATGGATAGGTCGATGCATATCACTATGGAACTCATTGCAGGAATCACAGGGCTACCCACAGATGGGGAAAATCCAGAGCAGTATCTGGAGGATAAGACTAGAGCTAATGCCATCTCGGATGATATTAAAGCTAAGTATGGCGCAGAGAAAGGTAACAGGGGCATCAAGATCTATGACATCAATGATCCTCGGATGCAAACTAATGCACAAGTGTCGCAAAGAGGAAGTATCATCCGGTGTGGTCGTCCTCACCGTGCAATGTGCAAAAGGGAGCTCGATGAGCTGGGCCCCATACCTCTTGAATTCATTCTTGGAGGATTGCAAGGACACACATTACTGGGGCTCTGAGTTCCAATAATCGTGTTTACTCATTCTCATTGACCTCATTGGATGGAAAGAACTGGTCTACAACAATTATATGGAAAGACCCGAAAACTGTGGCGTAACAAGATACGTATCAATACGCAGTAGCGCAGACCCCAAGAGAAAGAAGACAAACACATACATTTTTGCGAGGTAATCCACAAAGACGTAGGACCTTATTGCGGACACATGGCGCATTACACCAGAGACTATCCAAGATTTTGGACAAGTTGCCAACTTCAGGGAAATGCGCCATAGTTTTTGGATGGAAGCAAAGGGAGATAAATACAAGGAATGGTTACAACTCAAATACCGTGTCACGCAGGAGGAAATCCAAAGAGAAGTCCAATAGTGGCCCGAGGAGTGGAAGGTACCATAGATTCCAACAGTAGTACCCAGACCACAAACTTAGAGGCAGGGAAGACCATCCCCAGTGCACCAAACATGCACCAACGGGGCAGGAACCAAAAAGAGGTGTGCCCAAGGCCAGGGGGGGGGGGGCGAAGCACCCATGCCAACAAGAAACCACACACCCCGAATAGACCACCAAGGGGCGCTAGATAGGCTCCACCATGCGCAGAACARCCACCACTACACTCAGCGGAACAAACATATACAGAAACACAGGAAATCCATGAGGCGGAAGAAACATGCACAGGGACATAGGAAATCCTTGRGGAGAAAGAAGAAGGGACATCAACCAAAGAGATTCCAGAGGCCGAAGAAACAKGAAGAACCACTGCAGGGGACACCTAGAGTCCCACTAGTCCYGARCCATCAACCATGGAGGAGAAGSAGACAGGGGATCACACTAGCGGTGGATGAAAGAAGGCAAAGGCCCATAAKCCAAATAGCCATATATCACTAACTTTGGACGATGTGGAGTTAGCGGTGATAAGATTCGAGGAGAGACTGACTGAGGTCTTGGAGAATGTGGAGAAKCACTTGGCTTCAATTGCAGACCAAGTCAAAGAAGTCAAAGTTGYGTTGGAGCAACTATGGATCGAGGCAGCACAGGCACCAAAAKAAACACCCACACAGGCTAAGGAAGGAGTGTCAGTACCTGATATAGTGCAGTTTGCAGCACAACCGAGTGCCAATCTCATCATCACGACGGAGATGATGTTCATTGATGAAGAAATAGCATAGAAACCCCTCAAATACATTAATATGTTGGATGTGGGATTGGCCAAGATTCCAACAAAAGAGTTGTACAAACTTCAGGTGAGCATCATGCAGGAGATTCAGTCTAGAGCAAGAGCAGATGCCAGAAACCTACAGGTAGCCTGGACCGAGAATATATCGATGAAGGAAGCCCTCAGCCTTGAAGCACAACAGAAAGAGCCAGTGCAACAGAAAGTGGATGAGATGGAGCAACAAATCCACATGTTGTTTCAAGAAATTCCCGAAAGAACAAACAAGGAGGCAGGGTCATCGGAAGAGAATTTGTGTAGCATAAAGCAGATTATCTAGGAGTATAAGTAGAAAATCAAAGAGCTAAAAGAGTGTGTCACACTCACTAATCCTTAAGAAGTCAGAGCGCAATGAGAACAAGAGGCAATGACAACTACAGAGGGCATCGACCAAAGTATTAAGACAGTCACTTAGCTATTATAGAAGAGTGCGTAGCTCTGGACTCACCTCTTAGAGGATGGGAGCCTCCAGGAACTCCAAGAGAAGGAAAATCAAATCCACATAGCAATGGCGGAGGTGAAGCAACGACATAAAATAGTGTCATTGTCAGAGAAGATCAAAACGGACACCGAGATGAACGACGTATAGTTGAAAGAGAAAGTGTTGCAAGCATAGAAGACAGCAAGACAAGAGTTGTTGGAGCCCCCGCAAGAAAAGGTGAAGCAACTGGTCATGGAGAGTGACATAGCTAACAAAAGCATTGAGCAGATCAGATCTAAAGGAGGAGAGATGCTATAGTATCCTATCACAGAGCAGGTGGTCACTACTATGGCCGACAAGAGCAGTCAGGCTCAACAACAGTGCCAATGGATAGAAAAAATGTATGACGCACTACAGCAAGAAGTATTTGAAGAAAGAAGAAAGCAGTGATAGTTGAATAATTCAAGAAGTGACTCAGGACGAATCAGGATATCAATGTTGGGGGCATATTGGGAACAGGCCCATTTTGGGGGAAAGACACAACGTGGAGAAAATACATTTGGCAGAAAAGCACACGAGGAGCACATGTAAGAACAAGGGCAAGAAAGACAACTGCCAGGAAAAGCAGCAGAGAAAAACGCGCATGCAGAGGAGAAAAGCATGAAAGGCCAGCATGCAAAAAGACCTAACTAGGTTAGGGTTTTGGTAAGAGAATGTAATGGATGATGAGCCAAGAATAGATATAAATAGACACCTAGGAGGTCTAGGAGGGGGGTCGGTGTCGTCGATGTTTTTGTTATGCGTTACTCGCATGAGATAGAGTAACAGGGCGGTAACATGACTGTAATTTGATACCTTTTGTAAGTTGTTGAGCTGTAGGAGAGAATAGTAACTAGACCTTGAGGGTTATATCACAGGATGAGGATCTTGGTGCAATCTAGTCAGCCTCGTAAAGGTTGAGGAGTCTATTTTATGAAGCTATGAACGGAGTTGTAGTGCGCATGGCACCATAGATGAAAAAACCCTAATAAAAGAGCCTTAGAGCCAAATATTTGTGGATGTAGCCTAGGAAGAGGTGGAGCATGATAAATCATGTCTTGCGTGGAATGATTATTGTTTGTGTCTTTGTTTTCAATGGTTAGATCTTAGATGAATGTTTTGATGAAGTAGTTAGATATGTTTATTTACATGCATGCATAAAGAACAAAAGAATAACTAAGATAAATGAAGGATATAGTAATGGACTGAAGATCACATAGTACAATCCCAGATCCCCACTCATTCCTAGGTTGCAAGAACTTGAGCGTTGTAGTCACCCATAGAACTATCTCAGGTGATACTACGTAGTGCACTCTGTGTACTGCATTGCCTTTTGGTTTACCAAGAGAGCCGATAGTTTTAGAGGCTTTGTTGGATCCCTAGAAGACCTGAAGCTCATTCAATCATCTTAAAGGTATAACTTAGATAAGCGACCAACATCACCTAAAAATAAGTTCTACAAAAATATGGGGCATGTGATGTAGGACCCAATTTCTAGAGGAACACGAACCTAAGGACCTTGATACTTCTATTGAGTCAACCCCTATGTTTCATCTACCTCTATTATTAACAAATCCAATGGGTCTCGTATCAGTAATCAACTGAGTATGATTTAATATAGTCATTTCCTTTATAACTTCTGAAGCTAGATACGTCTTCCTGAAAAAGGGTTTAGCTCTTATTTTCCATGAAGTAGAGGGATGAAGAAAAAGGAGAACATCTTGACATATTTCCCATTCATCTCTCTTCTCTATTTGATGTTCTGCATACAATATTCCAAAATACCTACCCTCATAAGAAGGACTATGCATGTAGGTTTTTGTATCCTTGTTACTTCTCTTAAGTCATATTATATCAATTGAAACACATATTTTGGTTTGATCTCTGTTTGCATTCAATGAAAGGAAAGATGCCAATTTAAAGTTCCTCACATTGTATCCCTCCTCAACGTGAACTTTATCATGTGCAAGCGATCTTGAATTATAACAAACCATTTGTTGTAATTGTCATTGGTTGAAAGTGATACAAATATTGTTCCATTAAAATAGATATACAGGAAAGATGATAAGTTGGTCCTAGGTGGTCTCATATACATTACTTATCTATGTGTTAAATATGGAGTTAAAATTTCCAATGTTGACATATGTATTCTTTTTCCTTCAAGACTAAGATATCTCCACGGAGTTGTTGTGTTCT
Source organism: Picea engelmannii (assembly GCA_009831015.1). Lineage (NCBI taxonomy): Eukaryota > Viridiplantae > Streptophyta > Pinopsida > Pinales > Pinaceae > Picea > Picea engelmannii. Next base: position 1,001,752 of record ML782639.1, on the reverse strand, counting down.
TTTACTTGTTTCATGTTTCTCTTTTTTTTTTTAAGATTTGGATATTGAAATTGCAAAAGAAAAGATAGAATGGGATAAGACACCAAAATTCTAGAGATGTAAGTGTTGGTTGAATATGATACTCTAGATGATATATTTGAAGGAAAATTTAGAATGATCCATATCAATTTATATAATACAAAATTATTTATTGGCATTCATAGAGACGATTTGAAATATTAGTGGACTGTGATGTGATCTAATGTGGAATTATTTCGTTGATGATGTGATCCTATGTAAAACCTTGGTACCATTTCCTTCAATGTTACTATTACCCTTGTCGTCATAGTTACCATTACCAAAAATTCACACTACACAATGCTAATATATAATGTGTTCTTGCAAATATATAGCATGCGGTGGAACATATTAAAAATTGGTGCGTCCGTGCACCTTACTCTCCTAAAGCTCACTTAGGAAAAAAAACCTCTATTTGAAATTTTCAACCACCGAAAATTTTTATAGTTAAAGTGAATAGTTTCTAAAACCTTTACTTTCGTTAGTGGAAACTTTTTGGATATTTTCTCAATCTTGTAACAACAAAAAAAAATCACTAAAAACTTCACTACTTAGTGTTTTCAATTTAGTGCAACCAACCTATCCTCGTGTATAGTGGATAAACGTTAAACATTGACTTTAGTTTAAGTAGATGTTATTTTGTTTCTAAAATAATAAAGATAATTAGATTTAGTGTTTATATAGTTGTTGTTGTTGTTATTGTTATTATTATTATTATTATTATTATATTTTAACTATTTTTTTATATTATTAATGTTAATGTATAATATTAAAAGTATGTTTCTTCTATATCTAATTTAATGAATAAAATCAATATTGTTAAAATAAGAATAATTTTAGTAGATTTTATGGTGAAAAGAGATATTAAAAAATCCTAAAACATTGAATTTGTCATTTTTATAATATTAAAAAAGTGAAAAATATATATATATATATATATATATATATATATATATTTTAAATGTTCCAGATATATCCATACTAAATGTCAATTTGAAAACATTTATATCATTATCAATCTTGCTAACTTATTATTGACAATGTGTGGATTATGCCCCGTAGATATAGCCCTATTGACAATATGTGAATTAATTACTCTTTTGATTAAAAATCCTAATTTTATGACTAGGAATTAAATATGTTGACATATTCTCATCTCATAGTTGTCTCTAAATCAATGGATGAGATAAATCAATGGATGAGATTGTCAATATTAACTTACAATTTAGCAGATTTTACAAATGCAAGGTTCCTTAACTTTTAAGATTAACTTTTTACTTTTAACCAATGACAAGTGTCAAGAGTGTGTGGTGGAATGGCCGATGTAGATGGTGTGGAGGGATGGAGTTTAAGTTGTGGCATGGGGTTTCTATTGTTTTCATATAGATTTGGATTACAAAGTCAGCTTGTTGGGACATATTCCTTGCGTTTCGAAATCTGGAAAGTTCAAGCACCGTTAACCCCTATTTACAAACAATTTACAGTATTTCCGATCATCGAAGGAAGAATTAAAAATTCCCTTTCCTGATACCTAGAGGCATTTTGGGAAAAGCATAGCTTACTCACACTGTAAATTAACAGAATTGTTATGTTTTGCTCCTTTATTTATTCTACTCAAAACCAAATTTTGTATTTTTTAACGCTATCTAAGACTCTTTCCATAAAATTAGATTTGCTTCTAAATGCATTAATTTTAACTGGAATAAATATGAAAGATCCAAATCATCTTGTGAACTGCTGTTGATTTAATGTCGTTCAAAGTGTTCGTGAGATGAAAATCCAAAGGAATATGTAACTGTGGTTGGCTGGTAGCTGCATAAAACGGAGTGTTGTCATATTTTCATTAAAATTTAATGAAAAATTAGTGATATGTTGTGCTTGTAGGTTGAAACTATTTTTAGTCTTATAATAATATTTAAAACTGTTTTGTACGATGGAGATGTTAGTTCAAGGGATGATGTTAGTTCAAGGGATAATTCTCAACACTAATTACGCAGAAGGGGTTCTTTTCAGGGGAGGTTTTTTTCAAATTTTCGTCTGTCCCGATCAATCAAACATGAACAGGTGGTCGTCATCATGGTTTGTCTTTATCCAATCTTCTTCCTGGAGAAGTTTTTTTCAAATTTTCGTCTTCTGTCCAGGATCAATCAAAGACTAACACGTAGTGGTCATCATGGTTTGTCTTTATCCTATCTTCTTTACACGTGTGTTTTCACCGACTCCACACTGCCACCGACTCGGATCTTAATTCTTAATATTATATGTTTAACTGGCATTTTCTTCTCGTTTCAGGTTGTGCCCCATCTTCTTCTTCGGGATCTCTGAAGGCGCCCGTACCAGTGGAGGCCATTGCTGGCTATGGTGGATAAGTTCACCTTGCCGAAGCCAGAGTCCTCCTGCACCACCACGCCATTTGAAAAATCAGTGGATGAAAAATTAGTGGGAAGGTTTTAGCAGTGGAGGGGAGAGGTTTCAAAGATGTAGTAACTATTCAGCGGGAGCAAGCTCACCAGGTCCATCAGAGCCCTCGCTCATCCAGAAAGCTGAAACTACCATGTTAATCATGTAGGAATCAATCTGGACAACATAAATTTTAATACAACAATAGATACTACAAATGCAGGGGTTTCGTTAAAAAATGGGGTTTCGTTTAATACATCATGTCAGCCTTGTGAAAAACAATAACAGAGGTCAATCGGCATTCGGGTTTCAGCGATTACAAACGCCGAACTCATAACACACGTTGATTGCCGAAATCGCGAAATGCGATTAAACTGTGGGGCCAGGCAGAGTGGAGTTCGAGGTTCGGGGTTTGCTGACACCGGACGCACAAAAACAAAATGACACGGTGACTGCCGAATCGTGAAATGCAAATAGGGTGTGGACCTAACCATTTAGGAATTCCAAAATGCGAAATAACAAATTAAAATGATTTTCCAAATCATATAAGCTCCAACAAATAATTTTGGGATAAATGTAAAACCGTATTTCCAATAACAAGAAATAACCAATTTGATTCCAAAATGTTTTCAAGATCTCTTTAGGATTACAATTTGGACTCTGGTATTTAAACATAGAAAATTGTCCCTTCGATCTTCTAAAGGATTTTAATCAAGGTGGTGTTAAAATTCGGTTGCCTTGAATGGTTAAGGCGGCCACCATTTAGAGTAATTAAATCTTCGAGTCTTGAAGAGTCAAGACGGACACGATCCGCCGCTATCCAGGCGGTGAAATGATTAATCTCTAACATACTCCCTATTAATCATTTTAGAACAAAAAACAAAATAAAACATGTGAAACAAAATTGTTGTAAACAATGTATTACAGCTTACAGACCCCAATGTTTCTTCTATGGATTTTAAACAGTTCATTTTCCAAAGACTTTGTAAATATGTCTGCAAATTGTTCTTCAGATCTGCAGAACTGAACAAATTTTTTTTTGCCATTTATCAGTTCACGAATGAAATAATACCTCGTATCAATGTGCTTACTCTGTTTGTGAAAGACATGATTCTTTGACAGCGCAATGGAAGATTTGTTGTCACAGACAATTTGAGTTGCATTGTTCTGGTCATGCAACACTTCATTCAAGACCCTTCTCATCCATACAGCTTGACATGCAGCTACTGTTGTTGCAACATACTCTGCCTCAGTGGAAGATAGAGTCACAATGGGATGTTTCTTTGATGCCCATGCCACTACTCCAGATCCAATACTAAAAATATACCCAGATGTGTTTTTCCTGTCATCAATGGTACCTACAAAATCACTATCAATATATCCGATCAGCTCAAAGTTTAAGCTTTATGTGTATCGGATACCAAAATTAGTTATTCCAACAACATATCTCAAGATCCTCTTTCCTGCTTGCCAATGAGTACTCTTCAGAGTCTCCATGAATGTAGAGATCAAACTCACAGCAAACATAATGTCAGGTCTGGTTGTTGTTAAGTACATAAGGCTTCCAACCAACCTCTTATACAGGGTTGGATCAACATATGATCCTTCATCATACTTGCTCAGTTTAATACCAGTTGCCATTGGTGTTGCAGTTGGCTTGCAATTCAACATTCTAAACATTTTCAGCACTTCATTTGCATAGTTAGTTTGACAAATGAAAATTCCATCATCAGATTGATCCACTTCAATTCCAAGAAAAAATTTCATTAAACCTAAATCAGTCATCTCAAACTCTGTTTTCATGGCATTTTTAAAATCATCTACAGATAGATCTCCAGTAAAAATCAGGTCATCAACATACAAACAGACAATCAAAATTTTACCTTTCTGGTCTATCTTTATATACAGAGTTGGCTCACTTAGACTTCTGCTGAATCCAACACTGATCATGTATTCATCAATCCTGCTATACTAAACTCTGGATGCCTGCTTCAATCCATACAAGGCTTTCCTCAACTTATAAACTTTATCTCTATGCTTATCAATCTCATAACCCGGAGGTTGTCTTACATAAACCTCTTCCTCCAAATATCCATTCAAGAATGCAGACTTGACGTCCATTTGATGCATAATCCATCTATTCTGAGTTGCAATAGCTAAGACCATCCTCACTATGTCAATCCTTGCTACATGAGCAAAGGTTTCATTGTAATCAATATCGGGTTGCTGACTATACCCCTGAGCTACAAGTCTTGCCTTGTATTTTTCAACTTGACCATCTTCATTCAACTTAGTCTTATAAACCCATTTAACACCAATATTATTCTTACCTTCAGGTAAATGAACAAGATCCAAAGTGTGATTTCTTTCAATGGAATCAATCTCCTCATCCATTGCTTTTATCCAGACATCCTCTTTAGCAGCTTCATCAAAACTTACAGGATCACATGTCATTAATGCAAAATTTGAAATCTGATCTACTTCTTCATTTTGATGATACAATTCTCTTAAGCTTCTAGTCTTTTGTCCTTTAAATATGTTTCTTAATGAAGCTAAAGTGGTATTTGATTCACTACTTACCTGTGAATCTGAATGATGTCCACCATATCCAGATGGCTCACCACGCTCCTGAGTTCTGGGCATTCTAAATTGAGATGGGCTAAAATCTGGTGCTTGACTTGTTGGACTTCTTGTTGTAGGCGTATGTGCATGTGGAACCATTTGTCCATCTTCTTCGGCCTGATCATCCTCATCATCATCTTCACGGGGTAACACAACTCCCTCTGAAATTGATTTGTCAATACTTCCATCCCAAACTTCATCTTCCTTAAACTGAACATCTTTGTTGATTACATATTTCTGGGTAATGGGATTGTAGAGTTTATATACCCTAGACTCTTCACTGTATCCAACAAAAATACATCTCTCACTTATGTCATCCAACTTCCTCCTCATTTCTGCAGGTACATGTGAAAATGCAACACATCCAAAAATTCTGAAATGAGAAACATTACAAGGCTTACCATCCCAAGCTTCCTGAGGTACACGATCCCTCACAGTCTTGGTCAGACTTCTATTCAAGATAAAAATAGAGCAAAGAACTGCATCTCCCCAATATTCATTTGAAAGATGTTTCTCTTTCAACATGCTTCAAGCCATATCCATGATGTTCTGATTCTTCGTTTCAGCCACTCCATTCTGCTGTGGAGAATATCGAGTAGTAAACTGCCTTTTAATTCCATGAAGACCATAAAATTATATGAATTCATTCAATTTATACTCACCTCCTCTATCAGACCTGAGGATCTTAATGGTTCGACCACTCTCATTTCTCAACCATAGACTTAAATTTCTTAAAAACGTCAAAGGCTTCAAACTTTTGTTTCAACAAATACAAGCAAGTCTTCCTACTAAAATCATCAATGAAAGTCATAAAATAAACACAACCAGTTAAAGAAGGTGTTTGCATAGGTCCACATAAATCTGTGTGGACAATTTCCAAAGGAGCTTTTGCTCTGTAGGAAACACCTAAAACAAATTTCTCTCTATGATGTTTTCCAAGTATGCAACTCTCACAAGAGCTTGCAGGTTGTTGAATAAAAGGTAACCCTTTCACCATCTGTTTCTTCAGTAACAAATCTAAGCCACCAAAATGTAAATGACCATATCTCAAATTCCATAACCAAGATTCATCTAAACTTCCATTTTTATAAGCATTCAAAGAACCACTCAAATCATTTCGCATAACAAGTGGAAACATTATATTTTTGGTCATCTCTACTCTTGCAATCAATTGTTTGCTGGGTAATTTATCATATATAGTACATACCTTGTTGTTGAAGAACACTCTGTACTTTTTCTCCAACAACTACCCAACACTAATAAGATTGCATTTTAAACCAGGAACAAAGTAAACATCATCAATATTTCTTCTCTGATTGTTCTTAGTGTAAACTGGAACTATACCTTTACCATTGACTGTAACCTTACAATCATTTCCTAGTTTGACTTCAGACTGAATACTAGTATCAATGGAAGAAAATAAGTCTTTATTACCAGTCATGTGGTTACTGCAACCACTATCCAAAAACCAAATATCATTTGCACATTCTTGAGTGACGTTACAAGTCAAAAACACAGGATTTTGATGATCCTTGGACTCATTTATAATATGTGCAGACTACTTTCCAGCATCTGCCTGTTTCTTCCAACATTTGTTACAAAAATGCCCAAACTTCTTACAATAATAACATTGCACTTTAGTTTTATCATACATTTGATTTTCTTGCTGCCAGGGTTTGTTGTTGCTCCCTCTTAAATTAGGAGGATTCTATTGGGGCTTCTGCTCAGACTCTGATTCATCTCAAGTGTCCCTTGGGCCAGAAAATCAACCTCCTCTTCCACGAGTATGAAACCTTCCTCTACTTCTGCCTCTGGTAACATGCAGTTGGGATTTGAAAGCATGCTCCATTGATCCTTCTTCATATCTAGATATCTTAGATTCATGAGCAACAAGAGAACTAGTTAACTCATCAATTTGCATTAGACTTAAATCTTTAAATTCCTCTATGGGAACAACAATAGGCTCAAACTTCTTGGGCAAACTTCTCAACACTTTCTCAATAACTCTTTTATTCTCAACATCATCTCCATACTGCCTGAGCTAGTTCACAACACTCATCACTTGAGTCATGAAAGTATCAACACTTTCATTTTCCTTCATCTTCAAATTTTCGAAGTCCCTTCTCAAGTTATGCAACTTGACTATCTTCACCTTGGACACCTCTTGATAACAGGTTTCAAGAATGTTCGAAGCCATGTTCGAAGATGCAGCACTAGAAATCTTCATAAAAATGGATTCATTTAATCCTTGCTGGATTAATCCAAGATCTTTATTATCCTTCTTCCTATTTTCCTTCAGTAAAACACGGTCATCATTAGACAGAGCCAATTATGTTGTAGCATCAACTGACTCGGGATAGCCATCAATAACATAAGTCCACAAATCCTGAGAACGCAGAATCATCCTCATCTGAATGTACCAGGAATCATATGACTTCTCGCTCTGAACAGAAACCTAAATATGAGAAGAACTACTACCAGACACATCGATTTATAAAAATTGACAGAAATTAAATAAACCTTCACGCAGACAAAAAAAAGAGAATAAAATTTGGCAGTAACAGGAATAATCTCCAATCAACTAAGCAATTGTCAGATAAACTGTAGGCTCTGATACCAAATGTGAAAAACAAAAACGGAGGTCAATCAACATTCGGGTTTCGGCGATTACAAACGCCAAACTCATAACACACGTTGATTACCGAAATCGCGAAATGCGATTAAACAATGGGGCCAGACAGAGTGGAGTTCGGGGTTCGGGGTTTGCTAACACTTGATGCAAAAAAACAAAATGACATCGTGACTGTCGAATCACGAAATGCAAATAGGGTGTGGGCCCAACAATTTTGGGTTTCGACGTTTGGTAAAGCAATGGAACTCCACACACATTTAACAAGTGAACTCTGAAATGTGAAATAACAAATAAAAATGATTTTCCAAATCATATACGCTCCAACAAATAATTTTGGGATAAATGTAAAACTAGATTCCCAATCGGTAAAAATAAGAAATTAGTGCGTTTGCTCAAAAACGAATTTTTATCAAGAGATAAAATGAGTTTACAAACTCAGTAAAATATAAACGCAGAGCAGATCTCCAAATACAAAGTAACTAATTTGATTCAAAAATGTTTTCAAGATCTCTTTAGGATTACAATTTCGACTCTGGTATTTAAACACAGAAAATTGCCCCTTCGATCTTCTAAAGGATTTTAATCAAAGTGGTGTTAAAATTTGGTTTCCTTGAATGGTTAAGGCGGCCACTGTTTAGAGTAATTAAATCTTCGAGTCTTGAAGAGTCAAGATGGCCATCGATCCGCCGCTATCCAGGCGGTGAAATGATTAATCTTTGACAAGCCTATGGATTAATTGTGATGGGAACAAAAAGTGGATTGATTTGAGCGTTAGCAGAGAGAAAGATGATAAGCCATCCAAGGCCATCTATGCTACTCCCCTGCATCTCTAAAGTTTTTTGAAGGAGTATATGCTTGTAGGGTTTTCTTCTTCAACTGGACAATTGAGAATTTTTTCAAATATGGAAACAAAATTATGTCCTGGAATTTCTCATCCACAAGCCAGGCCTACCTCTACATGTCGACCGAAGCCACCTGTGAAATGAAGCTATTTCTGTCGGGTATGAATCACATAGAGCCTCCTAGTGTCATTCTAATATTCATAATAGTTTTTGTGCTATGTTTGATTGTTCTGTTCGATCTGTACTATAACTGGAAGCGACCATTATTAATCCAAAACTATATAGAAGCCTCATCTTCCTTCAAGGAGGATGAGCGACTTCAATTATAGGATGCCTTGGTACAATATTCCAGTGAATACTAACCCCAACTTAGATGGTTTCTGCAGATTTACCAAAGTCGTCGCCTCTCTGTCACGTGCTTGAAATCGAAAGGCTTATTGTTCAAAAGTTGAAATAAAAAATTTCAATACGAGTACTAATAGGAAACTACATAGAAGCCTCATCTTCCTTGTAGGATAATCAACGACTTCAATTACAGGATGCCTCGATACAATATTCTTTTCACTCTACTTCTCTGCAACATAATTTCGGGCTTGATAACTCACAAGGTCTACCGAGGTGAATATGTCCCTTCCACCTATTTTTTGTAAAAGAGTATTAGACTAGCACAGATTTTGTAGCATCTTGCTTTTGTTAGGCTGAGGTTGTAAAAGTTTACAATACCCTGCTTCTCTTTGAGAAAAAATCATTTATAGTGTTCTCACAGTTTTATCTTTTTGTGGGGGTGTGCAGTGGGATTTTCGGGTGCCCTATCGAAAAATACAAGCCTAAGAGCCTCTCTGTATTTATAGTATGACAGCCGACAAAACACGACACTGGATAGCCACAAGGAAGGAATTGTAGCGTAGACCAATCTCAGACACATTAATAATATCAACAAGAATCTATATGTACAAGACGTCATTCTTCTTCCATAGGACGATGTGGTGCTACTAATTCTGATTCCATTGCTTGGTAGGTCCATAAATTCTATTGGCATATTCCCTCCTGAGTCAAGGATTTTTTGTGCTTTCTCAGATCAATTGAGCGTGCCAGTGAAGGCAATCAATTGTTTACAAGGGTGAGCTTCCATACTCATTTCTTCAAACCTCCTCAGATCTGAAACGTCCCAAAAAACAGTTAAATATTTTTATAATAAATTTAAAATCAATATCCAAATTCAATGGTTGCATCACCCAATATTACTATCAAACAAATTAGAGTCACGCATAAAATTATATATGAGTCCAATAGTTGAAATTCTTACATATAAAATTCAATGGAATCCCATTGGATTACCGTTGTTCTTCTTATATGTTTAGTATAATGCACTCATTAATTATCAATCCAGGATTCATAATCAACAGAGTTACAAGACACCAGTAATAAAGGTAATTCTAATGTCACGACTATAGAACTATTCTAGATTATGTATGCTGGAAACAAAACAAACTAGCAAACTGAGACACACTTTGGTTGTCTTTCACAGAGAGGCTATCTACTCCATTATGGCACATGCAAGTATGAAATAGATTTCTTTTGACAGATCAACTCTGCTATCTGACCTAGAAAACTAATTATGCAATCACACTTCTGAAAGGGAAATCACACATCAATCATCAAGACATAGCATGGGTAGTTCAACAGTCAATATACTTAGTATGTTGTGGTTCACAATGTGTTGTTGTGAACTTCACTAGTTCTCCTGCAAATATGTCTGACTACTGCTGCCAACATTCATGTCCATGAGACAAAATCAAATTCATAAAAATAGAAATAGAGCATATGCAAAACAGAGTGAGTAAAGATCTCTAAGCAATCATATAATTGAAATCCTAGTGTAAACTATACTACTATCATCTGAAAGAATTAAATCTTTAGCTAATCTAACATTTACACTATTGAAATCAAATGCTAATACTAATCTACAAAGATGCTGACCTTTGTTGGGAGGTGGGCCCTTGCCACTTCAACAGGTTAGCGAGTGGAGTCTACAGTAAGCTTTCTTTTAACCCACACATTACTCTTACTCAAACTTCAAAACATAGAATCAAACTATGCTAACAACTCAACTCACATTCAATCATAGACGATCAAGACATGGAGATAAATGATGTCCTTCTATTAATCTTCACCCAGAATATGTTCTACAATATGTAACGATGCTTCACATGCTGTGGTATGCTCACTCTTCACTACCTCCACCATCCTTTCCATGACTATTTAAACAGTCTTAGTCATGAAACAGAAGGAGGTGAAATCGTTTGCAAATCAGTCAATTGTTAAATTTAATTATTCAGTTACATATTTTAAGCTTCATCCTCATGACACGAAGTGCATGAGGATGAAGCAATAACAAACTATTCTAATATAGCCTTGCTAAGACATTTATGATTCAATAAACATCCAACAATTGTCTTGGGCATGATTTGGAGCTAAACATGGTACATTCGGCCTCTTGTATTGGTATCAGATCATGACAGGTAGATGGTACCATATCCGAATAGTGCACAAATGGTTGGCACTCGATCATGACAATCTACGGCCATTGGTACCGGATCGTGACAAGTGAGATTCGGTACCAGATCTGAATAGAAGGTGCGCTTGGTACCGGATTCAGACAGTGGCAATCTGGCACACAAGTACTGGATAGTTGAGATGGTACAGGAAGGCTGGACTTATTTAGGGGTCAAAGATTATACATGGAAAATTGAAGCATTAGTACATGAAACATTTAATCTCCTAGCTCAATAAACCACAAAAATGCATGAATTAATTATACTTTACCTTATGACCTTATCAATGGCTAATGGTAGTGTTCTTTGTCATTTACCTATTGAGATTAGGTAAGCCAAAAAGGTATAGATGAGGAGTATAATAGGGTAGTGGGGATGTCAATTTAGAGGCTCAACATTCCCCCATGCCAAAACCATTGCATGTCCTCATGCAACTGAAAGAAAACCCAAAATTTTTCAAAACTTGAGACTGCATTCTTTACTTCTGTGGATTAATGATGTTGATGGCTGAGGCTTCTTCTTTTAGCTCCATTTTTATGACCCTAATGTATTGTAGGAGTCGTAGTACCTTCTTGAGATTATTAGAAGTCTCTTCATGGTCATCTTGAAGTTGCTGGTTGGTTTCTTTCAATTGCTCATTTTCCTTTTTGATATACCTGTCCAATAGTTGGTATTCCTTCACTTCTTGTTTGAGTTCCTGATTTTGTTTTTGCAGTTCCCCAATATTTTTCTTCATCTATTATTTTTTTAAGGTCCTTGTTGACTCCATTATTACTGTCTGGATGTATTCTCTTTCCTCCACTTCCTCCCTCGTCCCACATAAAGTAATAGTGACTTGTTCCTCGATCAAACTAGGAATGTCATCCTGGACTGATAAGTCTTAAGAAGGGGAGGTAAGATCGATTGGATCTTCCTGTGTATGAGGACTGGCAACTTCCTTTCCTTTCTTTTCCATGCTCCTTGTGGTTCTTTTACAAGGAGGTACTAGATTAGGGGTGCTCAAAGGCTTCATTTTCTTCTTTTCTATTTGTGGAATGGTTATAGGGGATTGTTCTATAGACTGTTCACTTTTATTTTCTGAGCTATTCTTCCCTTTCCTTACAGTTTTTGTCTTATGGCCCTTCTCCTCAAGTGCTACTGTTGAAGTCTCCTCTACTAATTTGGTTTTACCTTTTGATTCTTGACTTTTAAAAGTCTTATTGACTATGGAAGAGGGCCTTGCTTGTTTACTAGCTTTTTCGTGTTGGCTCACTTTTCTGGATGATGATGGAGTTGCCTTATCTTTCTTGCCCTTTTTCTTTTGAGGTTCCTTATTTTTCTTTGGAGCACGTTGGGCTTCCTCCATAGGTTTGTTTTCTGTGGAAAGGTGTTGAGTGATAAGGATTTTCCAACTAATCCTTTGCTTCCTAATTTCATGTAAAACTAACATCTTAATAAGACCTTGATGGTAAATGCTAGTCTTTTCAGTTTTGGATAGGGATTTGACACCTCTTACCATTTTTTTCAAACTCATCCATAAAAAATATGGGAAATCAATTTCAGGGCCTCCTTCAAAGTGTAATAGAAGCCTAAGATGATATATGAAGGTCACAACATACCTGCCCTCACAAGTGAGGAATCGTTGAAGACTAGTAATCATTAGATGATACTCTTCCTAGATATAGTTCCTAGGGATCCCCTTTTTCCAATCAGGGTGTTGATGGTCTTCTTTCAAAAATCGTTGGCACATTTCCTTGTTGATTCCTACACCTTTGAAGTACTTGGCTCCTTTGTTAGGTAATCCCATGACCTCCCTTAAGGTTGCTTCATTGATTGTTAGCTGCAGATTGCCTATCTGCATAATCTCTCCATCGTAACCCTGAATAAATTTGTGAGATATCTTCTCATGCCAGCCTATGAATTTCTCCAAAAATGGCATCCATCCCGATATAGCATACTTCTCTCGACATAGTTGGAACTCCTCAGTCTCTCTATAAATTTGGAAGACCGGTTCATGTCTACTTACGACCATTGTTATAAATTGTGAGAAAATAATCGGGTTGTAGTGCAAGGATTTAATCAGCTGATGAGGGTAAGGGTTTGGTACCAGAGATCGTAGAGAGGAGTAGGCTCGGAACTAGAGAAAGGTAACGATAGGGGGAATATGGTGATGGCGTCGATAATGCGAATGGTAAGTTTAAGTAAGGATGCCGCAAGGAAAATTTAAGATCAGATGAGGCTTATCTGGATAGCTTTGCCACCCAGATAAGCCATTTCATTTCTACCCATTAGTGTAATGATGAGGACAAGACGTTGGGTGTCAAAGCATCATTTTGGTATAGGTGATTGGACTTCTGAGTGGTGAATTTGATGTTGGATCATGGCTCATGACACAAGATAAGTTCGTGATTTTCTTCAGGATGAAGTACGTTCGTGGCCTATCATTACTAGACATGGTTCATATTCATGCTTTGATGTGATTTTGCCCTCAACCATTTTCGAGCACTTATAAGAGGATTGATTAAGTTTAGGCATATGGGTATGAGGGATAGGTGCATGGTTTTAATACTAAGGTCGTAAGATCTAGTATATATTTTCATACCTATTGTAGTTTTATGAGCAGTGGAAAATAAATACCATGTTACCTTTGCTTTTACCTTTGTATGATCAATACCCATAGCATGCGAGACTGCTTGTAGATTGTCAGAATTCATCTTTTTAGGATGGAGTTTTTTGGAAGCTTGGTACTAGAATTTCTTATACTTATTTATTCTGTGCTTATCTTCTTTTGTGTTTTGGTTCTACAGGGTTGCAGCGTGATCATGTTGCTTTCTGAAGGTGAGATGTGAGTCTGAAAAAGAGTTTTGAAGGAGCTCTTTGACCTTCCCCCATGCCAAGGATGTTGCATATCCTTATGCAAGAATATTAAACACTCTGTATCATAATGGAGAAAAGATGATAAGAGAAAAGAAACCAAATCAAATTCCAGAAGTACATGTTATCACCTAGCATATGATCACATGCCTAAAAATTGAAATTGCCTTTCTTTTGATGACTTATTGACAAAGGTAGCATTCAACAGTGAAAATAGGGAGGTTTTTATATGTTTTCCAGAAGAACAGATCCAACCTAACTTTCTTTAGAGATTTACTATCATTAGATGTTATAGATAAATCTCACAGTATAAGTAGATTAGACTCCCTAGTTAGGGCTCCACTCTTAAGAAGTTTCCATCTTAGGTAATGTAGGATTTAGATGCCAGATCAGTAAGTTTACTTAGGGTAATTCTCAAATGGACATTTTCTCATAGTAATTATGTTGTTTTTTAATCTGGAGTTTGTATCTCATAAATGTCAACAGTGACCTTTTCTTATAGTGTTCATTTTTTTAGATGACAAAAGTGAATTTTTCAATCAAACAAGTATAGATGAGACATTTCTCAACCAGAACCCACTGCTAGCAAGCATGTTCAGTACTCCGGTGGGGTAGTTGTGATAATTAGTGAGATATCCCTTCCCCAGACAGAATGCCCCATTGCCAACAAGCCTGTTCAGTACCCTAATGGGTTTGCCTAGTCAGACCATAGATCGGTACTCGTTTCCAGCAGACCTGTTCAGTATCCCGACAGGTTAGTCTCTTAAACCCTTTTTCCATCATGGGCTTGTTGTCCATAATCACCTATTTTGGTTTTTATTAAAGAGTGATTTGCACGGTGACAGGGGAGGCTCATCTGAAAACCTTTTTACAGGTTGGGATGGTATTGGGTTGGAAGGTATATTCTCTTCTTTGAATGTCTTTTAAATATTTGTCTGAAGGAAAAATACACTTTTTATGCACATTATTTCTTTAGAGTGATCCATATGTATAATTTTGTTTGAGTTTGTCCATAAGTTTGTCCATAAGAGAATGACCTAAAGTTTCCTTAGGGTACTGATACATCCTCTTCCATAAAAGTTTTCCTAGTGTGCCCATGATAGACAGTGTTCATATACTCATATGTTACTCTTTAGTAAAGATAATCCAATGAATACTATTGAAGTCTAGTTAGGGTGAGATAGTTACTTGTAGGCTAATATATTTTTTTGTCTCTTTAATCATGCTGAAATACTGGATAAAGACAACTTCTAGTCTTTGAAGCGGATTATGGTTCTTTGAACAATCATAGGTAAAGATTGTGTCTTTTTTTTTTTTTTTCAAGCAACAGAACCAAACGAAATTAAAATACTTCCTTTTAGCTAGCAACAAAACCAAAAGAAATTAAAATACTTGCTTTTAGCTAGAAACAAAACCAAAAGAAATTAAAGATACTTCCCTTTAGTCGGAAATAGAACCAAAAGAAATTATTTCTTCACAAGGGCTGCCATTTGATGATGCATTCGGCTTCTTGATTCCTGCTTAAGTGGTTGTTGCATGGCTTCATACTTCATATTAATTGACATAAGATTTTGAAATATGCGTAGCATGCCTTGCCAATTAGGTAATGTGTCCTGATAGTACCGTATAAGGACAAACTTCTGGTACCGGACCAGCACAGGACTTGATGGTACCGGACAAGAATAGGATTTTTGGTACCGAAGCAATATTGCTAGTACCGGATCAGAACAGAGTATTGTTGATGCCTACAAACTGATGTTTAGCAAGTTCATGAAGGATCAAATAAATTATAGAAATCTACTTACAAAAAAAAAAAAATTGCAAAAGTAAAACAAAAGGAGGTAAGAATCTCTTCTTACCTTTAGCTTATTAACAAAACTCAATCCACACCTATGTACAAAAGATTCTTAATAAACCAATCAATCAATGTGGATCAGTAGGGAGGTCTCCTTCCTTACTGATTACCTTCATATCTGAATTCTGTAGTATATGAGTCAGAAATTCCTCTTTTGATAGGGGTTTGTTATAAATTCTCAACCGGTGACCATTCACAAGTAGTGGTGTCTGTTGTTCGTCAATTGTCTTTATCCTGATTGAACCATTATCATAGACAATGTCAATTTCGTAAGGTCCCATCCAATGAGTAGTTAACTTACCTTTGAAGTTCTTGAATCTGTTGTCATACAACAAGGCCCAATCTCCTTGTTGAAATTTTTTCTTTTTGAGATACTTGTCATGTCATTTTTTTCTTTGCTCTTGAATGAGGGTGGTTCTTTGAAGTGCTTCCTGCCTGATTTAGTCCAACTCATTAAGCTGCAAGAGTCTTTGTTGCTGGGCTTCATCCAAGTTCATGCGAACTTGTACTGCAGTCCTAAAGGTTTTGATCTGGAATTCTATGGGAAGAAGCACCTACTTCCCATACACCAACTCGTAGGGTGTATGTCCTGTTGCACTCCTCCAGGTGATTCTATAAGCCCATAAGGCTTCTAGTAATCTGTCAGCCCAATCCTTGTGGTGTAGATGTACTATTTCGGTAAGAATGGACTCAATAACTTTGTTGGTAGATTCTACTTGTCCATTTTCCTGTGGATGGTAGGGTGTAGATTTCCTGTGTTTGATTTGGTACTATTCTGTAATAGCTTTGACTAGATGAGAGGTAAATTGAGTTCCTTGATCAGTCACAACTTCTCGAGGTACACCAAATCTAGTAAAGATGTCGTTAAAAAGGAAATCTACCACTGATTGTTCACTTGCAGTTGGCAAAGATTTTGCTTCAACCCACTT
Source organism: Picea engelmannii (assembly GCA_009831015.1). Classification (NCBI taxonomy): domain Eukaryota; kingdom Viridiplantae; phylum Streptophyta; class Pinopsida; order Pinales; family Pinaceae; genus Picea; species Picea engelmannii. Next base: position 985,007 of record ML782639.1, on the reverse strand, counting down.
AGTCACATAGTCAATGCATACAAGTATATACTTTTCTTTTTAGATGCAGGGTTAATGGGCCCTACAAAATCTAATGCCCATTTATCAAAAGTCTCAATAACTACTTGGGCTTGAAGTGGCATTTGGTCTCGTGCAGTAGGCTTACCCATTCGTTGGAATTCATCACAATTGGATACATAGGTTTTAGCATCTCTGAAAATATGAGGCCAGTAGTAACCAGATTGTAGAACTTTGTAAGAGGTCCTCTTGTCTGCGAAGTGTCCTCCACAAGGACCATCATGGCAGGCTTGTAGAATATCATGAATTTCATCTTCCCTTACACATCTCCTAATTACCAAATCTGGTCCTGTTTTGTAGAGGCAATCATCGTGCCACATGTAGTTTTCACTTAGCTGAATTACTTTATGTTTTTCTCTAGGAGACAATTTCTAAGGAATCTTCCATGTCAGAAGATAGTTAGCTACATCTGCATACCAAGGAGTGAATGTATAAATAGCAAACAAATTTTCATCAGGAAAGTTATCTTCTACTGGTGCGTTATCTCCCAGATGAATCATTCTAGATAAGAAATCAGCCACAAGATTATCCTTACCAAGTCTATCAATAATGTTGATATTGAACTCTTGTAATAATAACAACCATATTGTAACTCTAGGATTTGTTACAGGTTTGTTCATTAAGAATTTGATGGCTGAATGATCAGTGTGTACAAAAGCTTGATATCCTGTAATATAGAGTCTAAATTTATTGATAGCGTGGACCACAACTAGCAATTCTTTTTCTATGACCGTATAATTAACTTCAGCTGGAGACATATTTTTATTGACAAAGTAAATAGCATAGGGCATTTGATTTTCCCTTTTTCCAAGAACTGCCCCAAGGGCTGTGTCTGAGGCATTGGTACAAATATGAAAAGGAAGGGACCAATTTGGTCCTCTTAATACAGGGGTAGTTGACAATTTATGTTTTAGAATTTCAAAAGATATTTAACATTCATCATCCCACTTAAATTCGACTTCTTTAGATAATAACTTGAATAAAGGGGTAGCTAGGCTTGTAAAATTCGGAATTAATCTTCTATTGTAGCCAGCATGCCCTAAAAAGATGTGAACTTCCTTTTGTGAGGAAGGTATTCTGATTTGTGTGATAATATAAATCTTTTCTGGATCAACTCTCATTCCAGAACCAGAGATGTGATGTCCCAAAACAATACCTTCAGTGAGCATCATTTTTGACTTTTCATTACTTAAGGAAAGATTAGTTTCCTTACACCTAATCAAGACTTTTTCTAGACTGGTCAAAGCTTCCTGGAAGTCTTTTCTATGGACTGTAAAGTCATCCATGTAGACTTCCATGCAATCATTGGTCAAGTCAGAGAAAATGGATAGGACAGCCCTTTGAAACGTGGCTGGGGAATTGCAAAGTACAAAAGGAAGCACCCTATAAGCATAGGTACCCCATGGGCAGGTGAAAGTGGTCTTCTTCTAGTCTTCGAGTGCTATTTGTATTTGGTTATAACCACTAAACCCATCTAGGAATGTAAAATACTTCTTTCCGGACAAGGTATCCAACACCTGATCAATAAATGGTAAGGGAAAATAATCCCTATGGGTGGATTTTTTCAACTCCTAGAAGTCTACACATATTCTCGACTTACCATTTTTCTTGGGAACTATGACAAGTGGAGATACCCATTGACTATATGAAATGGGGTATATGAGATTGGCTTGAAGGAGTTTTTGCAATTCCTCTTTTACAATATCTTTAAGGGCTAGGTTCATCCTTCGTTGAGGCTATCTAACTGGTCTGATTTGGTCATTAGTGTAGATATGATGTGTGCATGTGTCAGGGTGAATGTTTTTCATGTCTGCATAATCCCATGCAAAGGAATCAAATTGTCTTTGGAGCATTTCAATTACTTGTGTCTTTTGTTCTGGTTCCAAACCAGAGTTGATATACAAAGGTTTTCCTGGGCTAATCTCAACAAGTTCAGTAGTTTCTTCCTTCTCTGAGGAAGCTGGTGATAAAGTATATAATTGAGTGATATCAGGGTGCCAAGTTTGTTGAAATTCGGAACTGAAAATGTGCAACAATTCTGCAAAAGACCTCGGGTATTCAATGCAATTTGTATCAGCCAAAAATAAACTTAATACTTGTTCATCCGATTGTTCTTGCATTCCTCTTACTTGTTCTAGTGTTAATAGGGGTCTGATGCAATCTTCCTCTCTGTAAGGGTTTTCTAACCAAATAGGTATTTCCTGTGTCGGCTGGGCATGAGGGAAGAGAACAAGTTTTTGGCTATGTGTGCCATTGGATATAGTCATCTCACAAGACCGACATCTGATAAAGGCATTTCCTGTGGCCAACCAAGGGTGGCCAAGAACCACAGGGTGTCCTGGTTTGGAGGATGATTTAGAATAGATGACTAAAAAGTCTACAGGATATTCCCAAGAAGCTAGAGTGACTATGACATCATCTAGACTTCCTATAGGGATAATGACTGACTTATCTTCCAACTCTATCATGGTTTGGGTTGGTCTTAACTGGTTGATTTGGAGCTTTTGCATAGTGTCAAAAGGCATTACATTAATTACTGCACCCAAATCAATGAGTGTGTTTGGTAAAGAAATACCATTAATTTCAACATTGACTATTGGGTTTCCAGGGTCATTATATTTGTATGGCATTTCAGAAATATATTCAGATAATTGTCCCACTACCTGAACAAGGGGAGGTTCCTTCTTATTCCTTCCTGGTTTCTTAATGCAAATATCCCTTATGATTTTGTCATATATGGGGATATCCTTAATGGCTTGCAGCATAGGTATTTTTATACATACATTTCGTAATTCATCCTCTATATCTCTGTGCAAGGGTGGGTCAGGTTTCTTCACTAATAGTCTTTCGGGGTAGGGTGAAAGATTAACTTGTTGAGGTACTCGTATAGACTGAGAAGTGATTGGAATAGGAGGGGAAGTCTCTTCTTCTTCAGGGGTGGTTTGAGTGTTTTCTTCCTCGGAATGATTATCAATTTCTTCCTGAATTATTACCGCAGGATTTGATTGGTTTACAACTTTCCCTGATCGTAGTTGAATTTCATAGGTGGGAAAGGTTTGGACTTCTATATTTTGCACCGGGTGGATGGTTCAATTATTGGGGTTAAGGATTGGTTGGGAAGGGATTGCTGTTGGTTTCAGAGGGTTGTGGGCAACTTGGTTTTGTGGTTGTTGATTGGAATTTATAGGTGCTTGTTGCTACTGGTTAGGGTTCAAGGGGATTGTAAATTGCTGTTGTATAGGAGGTGGGAGTAAATCTTTCATCTATGGTGGGTTGAATCCAAGTAGTAATTGGGAAATGTTTGTAGGATACTGTGGATATGTAGGGTAAGAGCGATTTCCATACACAGGTCCCCTCCAACCTTGTTGCCAAGGTTGAGTTTGAGCTTGCTGAGGTGTCCATTGTGGATAGGTCATTGGGGAAGGACCCCATTGTTGTTGTTGATACTGTGCATTAGGTTCATAAAATGTATTGGGGTTTTGGGCTCTCCAAGGTCTTCTAGAAGGGTATGGTTGTTCTTGTGAGACTCCTCCTCCCCTATACATGGCTTGTAGCTCAAGCAAAGTTGGACACTCAGATGTGGGGTGTTCTAGTGTACA
>ML782639.1:908915-967010 GCA_009831015.1 Picea engelmannii | reverse complement strand
ATCAATGGTGCTAACTATCCAGGAAATGGACGATTAAGATCTGAACGGAGTCCAGAACAAAGAACAAACGGCCCAGATCACAACGGAAGGTGCTTGGTTCGAATTTCAAAACGTTTTGGGGAATTCCGTTGACTCCACGTGTCCGTCAATGTGTGGGAGCGGAAATTTGAGGTAAGTACAAAGAACAATGTTGAATTCATTTCCGTTGGGGGTTATGGTCATATTGTGTGGTTATAAGGAGTTTAACACTATGTGTAAAAACATTTCCGTTGGGTGTTAAACAAAATAAAAAGTGTTTAATCCGGCAATTTAAGAGGAGTCTTGTCAAACAAAACAAAAGGTGCTAAATTCGCCAGATTCGGCAATAGTTCTGTCAAATAGAACGGATATGCCAAAAGGTGCCTAATTCGCCAGATTCGGCAATAGTTCTGTCAAATAGAACGGATATGCCAAAAGGTGCCTAATTCGCCAGATTCGGCAATATTCCTGTCAAAAGAGTCAAACTGCCAACTTTAGTGACAGTTAGCCAAATTTAACTCTGTCAAATAATTTTCGCTAACACCAGCTGCATTACGTAGGTAAGACTTTCCCCTCATTTCCTTTATCTATCATGGAAGACTTATATAGTCTCAAAATTATCCACATTCACTATTGAGTAAATGTTCATGTATAGACATATAATGAATTATCACCTTCTTGTTCTAGCACTTTGAAAGGACCATATCATTGATCCCTGATCTTCTTAAAAGGTCCATACAACCTTTCTTTACTCATATGAAACCAAACTTGATCTCATAGCTTGAATGTATTCACAATCCTATGTTGTTATGAATACCTAGCCTTGTACTTTCCTATGACCTCTTGTAACATACCTAGCCACCGACGCCTTCCTAGCTACTCCAAAAACTCACTTCCAGAATTGATTTTTGAATTATGATAATGCTCAATTAATAGAGAAGCATGAAATAATCACATGTAATAATCAAGATTCATGCTACAACATAAAAGAAAAAAAACAATATGTCATGCATAACAATAATCAACAAGCATGCATATTATAAAAATGAATTTGAGAGAAAATAATTAATACATAAAGAAAATAAATATTCAAGCATAGAAACACATGACAAAGAGAGCACTTATCTTAAACAAAATCAATCACCAACTAGTTGTAGACCAAGGACGTTCCACCCAACCATAGATGTTTTGTTCCAAGTCTCAACTACAAGTCACCCCTGACCCAGGGATATGAATCCACAAGGATGGTTCCAGGGTTTCACTCAACTTCCTAAACTAGTCAACACTTAATATCTCACAAGTTTTTCAATGCAAAACTGTCCAAAGTACACCATATCTATTCTCTCCATCCTGCACAACCCAAAGAAAATGAACCCCTTTCACTGTTACCACACAGTCCCTTAGGTTGTCCACTTCTTTAAAGGGGTTTAATGCATCTGGCCAAGAATCTTCATGTTGGGACTCTCAAGATTCACAACCATGAACATATTTTTAGCACATGTCAATGCATCTCACACATGCAGAAATTAATTCATGGCTCGAATACACTAGTAATTGCTACAACTAGCAAACAATGACTCATTTCCATTGATTGTTTTTCCTTCCCAAGAAAAGATCAAGGATTAATGAGGAATAATGAATAAGTGAAGGGGTGAATGGAGAGAGTGAAAAAAATGAAGAGTGTGAACCCCCAACCAATCGAAATATGGGTTTATATATTTACTTAAGAATCAAGAACCATGTGGCCTTGCCCATGAAGCTCATATAACCACTTCTCTCAATTAAAAAAATTATGGGTAAATAAAATATAGTAAAAAGACTTAGCCCCTTAAGCCCCACTCTCTTGTGGAATCATAGCCCCCTATAACTCTTGTCCTAGTTCGTATAGCATCCAATTCAATGTATTTTATTATTAATAATGATCAAAGCATTACATTTCCCGGACACTTCGCTCTCTTTTAATTGTTTGGGCGATCTAGCCTTTCATCAAATAAACAAAATACATTATTTAATCTGGGGAATCAAAACAAGGATATTACACTTCTTTAATGTTTCATGTACCTGTAAATGGATCAACCTAATCTTATCAATGAATCATTTATCCTTTAATGTTTTTGCTTGAGTGTCTTATTTCTCTCCTTTATGTTTTCCATATACAACAACAAGAGTCAAAGATGGAAAATATCAATAGAAAGTAACTTCAAAAGAGGTCTTATTGGTGGAATTATGGACTCATATATTATAAGAATGATAAATATAAATCACATTCTTATACCAAGTTCTTGGATGGTTCTATTTTAACCCCTCGAGAGTTCAACTAATATCAAGTTCACTACTTCCAACTACCCATCCATTTGTGGATGGATAGTTGTAAATATATTCAATTTGGTGTCCACATTATCCTAAAGCGTACTAAAAAAGGAACTAAGAAATCTAGTAGCTTTGTCCAAAATTATACTCCTTGTTATCTAGACAATATGCACCGACATCCTTTCAAAAATAATATTTTTTCATCTTGTTCCTTGATGGTCTTTTTACAAGACATGAGAATGTACATCTTAACATATATATCCACTACTACAAATAGATAATCATGTCTCTACCCAGATCTTCGTAAACCACCCACAAAATCCATGGAGACATTCTCCCATGGCCTATAGGTACAAGTAAGGGATACTAAGGGATATTCTATTTAGATGATCTATTTGGTTTTGTAGTAAAACAAAGTATGCATCCTATAATAATCCAAGATAAAATTCTTACACTCTGGGCCAACACACATACTTATAAAAGTTGGATATTCTTTTTCCAACACCAAAATGACTTGCAAATTCAGAGATCTCACTCTCTCTGATACGTTGCAATATTTATCATTTAGGCATATAATTTTTATCGAGTTTGTAGAGCAAGCCATCCTAGAGATGGTAGTCAACCTTACTATCACATTCAAATTCACGAATTAGGCCTTATAGTTGTGGAAAGATCTCCTTGAAGTCCTCATCTACCATGTTTTCCTCTTTGTATGCATCATGGGTGAAAGTATCCATGTGCATATGAGTACACCAAGATGAGATCTTGGATATGGGTGGATATGAAAGTGTATCTATCGACTTGTTTGTAATTCTTGACTTATTTGTAATTCCCTCCTTATAGTCGATGATAATATGCATTTTTTGCAATAATCCTGCCCACTTGTATTGTCTTTCTTGTTGAGGCTTACTCTAGAATTGAAAATATAACAATGATTGGTTATCAATGTGAATGATGGTCTCCTTACCTGATGCAGGAGAATCCCTGGGTTTATGTAATGGACACCAAATATTTTTCTTTAATTTTTCATTTACTATTATTTAGTTACTTATCTTAGTAGGAGAAATGAAAAGGCCACTATTACTAAGGAATTCATGCATAGTACAAAAATGCTAAAAGACAAATACCTAAAATTTAAATTGGTATAGTCCATAGGAGATAGAACAAAAGTTATGTTGGGATTCTTTAGAGACAACTTAAGATGAGGTCAAGATTTACAAATATTGTTGGTATACCATGTGAAATAAGTATTCTAAGATAAACTTGTAAATCTACTGAATTATTAAAGGAGAGGATTTCCAACAGTTTGTAATACGAGACGAGAAGGTTCATTTCTAGATATACAATAGAGAATAAGAGAGGAAATAATATCTCATGCTCAAGGGAGTTAGAGATTGTATCCCATTATAATCACACTACATTGAATATTGTGAATTGCGAGGAGATGAAAACCTCCATATTGTAATCCATAGGATGAGTTGGCATATTATTCAACAAGGAGTTACATTCTATCAACTTCCTTTAGTTTATTGTTATTTAAATTATTACTTGGGTCATATTTAGTTATGTAGCATGATCCAAGTCGATATTAGTAGCCACCCACCTCTTCCATTAACTCAATGGTTCTCTATATTCTTGGCAATTTTTCTACTCTTTTTCGGGTCCCAAACTTCTGGGGCCATTTTGACGCCCTAAATGATTTTTTTTTAAGCATACCTTAGCCCCAATAAAAAGTTGTAATCCTCAGATAGTTCCTTCCACCGAGATATAGTTCTCCCCAAACAAATATCATATGAAAAATGTGTTCCCTCGATAAGTTGACGTATCAACTAACCAACTTATCATATGAAAAAGTTGTGCCCTCGATAAGTTGATGTATCAACTAACCAACTTGAGGACCACAATAATTTTGGTGTTTCATCTTCTAGGGTTAGGGTTTTGATGTTTAGGTGTTTTTCCTCTTTGTTTTTTATGCCTCATGATAAAATTCTCTTTTACCCTCTTTGTAATCATATTTTTCTAATGAGCATCCAAAACATATCTTTCTCTTTAGAGATAAGATACCACCACTCTAGCTAGTTTGTGTTCTACAATATTCTACTATTTTATTCATTAATAGAATTTGGGTTTCACTACATTTTTGTACTCTCTATATTTTTTTGTGTATTCCATATTGTTCTCAATATAATCCAAATCTATGGTATGAGAGAAATATTATCCTTGTTATTTCTTGGTGTATGTCCCTGATGAGGTCAGGGTATAGAGAGTTGGGTCTTAAGCTAGTTTCAATTAGGGATGACCACTCTCGTCGACCCATGAAAGATCCCATGGAAAACGAAAAAAGATATATTAATAAGAAAGATATCATATCAATATGTTTCTTGAGGAATCCCTTACGTGAAAAAGTAATGAGATGATGGAAAACTTCTCCCAGATCCTTCGATGACTACCAATGTTGGGAGTGGTGCCTTCAAGAAGCACCCATTTCATAGGTGCAACAACCTTCGAGGTACAAGTTAACTTTGATATCCATTTATTTGACATTTAGATAGATGAAAATGCTTTGGAAAAATTATTAAATTTATTAGAGGGCTATTACTCTATTCAAAAAATTTCTGACACCAAAAGTATTTCCTTCACACTCCTTAGATCCCTTCCCCATGTAAAATATTGGTTGGAAAGTTACTAGGAGAGTTACATGAGAGGACCCACTTGGGCATCCTTTGTCGATTCCCTCAATGAGAAATTATACTCTATTGGAAAATATGATGACTAATACACAAGAGGGATGTATCTACCTCGGGAAAGAGACTAGAGAGTGTCGGAGTACAACAACATCTTCCTTACCTTGTGCTCAAAATTAGGTATTAGATACCTTGAGTGACACCCATTTTTGAAGTACCATAGTTCCCTACACATGTAAATCCAAATAGAGATGAATTTCTTGGACATATCCTCACTAGGAGCTCCTTATTGGTATGTGTCAAAATCAAGAAAAAAATTAAGCAGTGAAATAAGGGAGAGTTTGAGTCTACAAATCTACAACAAAAAAAGTATGGTAAAGGAATCCCTAACTCAAAAAAAAAGGAATAGAGAAAGAAAATCCAAGCTAAAGACAAATAGTCTAAGCCACAAGAAATGAAGGATAATGGGAAGAACAAGAAAGACACTAGAAAGTGGTGTGAGTTCCACAAAACACCTTGGCACAACACTAATGAATGTCGCTCGAAATAGTCATTTTTGGTTGAATTTAAAGAAAATGATTTAGAGCCTGACTCAGACTCTAATTTAGAATAGGGAAAGGAGAACATCAATGTACAACCTACTTCTATTATCACGGCTACAAATATACAACTAGACAATTTATAGGAGCTTAAAGAGGGTGAGTGCATCTTCCTTTCATAGATGTGGGTGAAGGGGACCCCACTACATTTCATTGTTGACAGTGGGAGCTAGAAGAACCTAATCTTAGCCAAGATCATCAAGAGACTGAACCTACCAACAATGCCACACCCTCAACTATACACCATCGACTGGTTGAGCTAGGAACGAGACCTTTGCATCAAGTAGAAGTGCCTCCTATATTATGGTATCAATCCCTTCAAATATGATGTACAATATGATGTTCCTCACTCTAAGTTTGTGATCTTATTTTAGGGAAGCCTTATATGTTTAAGCGTCATGTTGTTTATGAGTCTTGGGCCTATAGTGTCATTGTTACTTTGGGAGGTCATCCCTATAGGGAACTAGAGGTAGTTCTAATTACTCCACTTCTATTAATCATGGAAAAACATTTCTACAAGGTAATCTATTAAACTGCAAATTTTTTCTTCTTCATGGTCTGGTCAGAAGGTGAACAAAAAGTCACTATGACTGCTATAGCCTTTGCATAGAATCTCTCTAAATAGGATAAGGAAGTGGAAAAGGTCATATCAGAATATAGAGATACCTTCAATTCACCTATAAGGGTGCCTCTACACTGTCAGGTCAAACATTCCATTGACTTGATACATGGCATTCCCTTACCCAGTGGTCCAATATACCAATGCTCTCTTCTTGAGAATGAGGAAATAAAGTGTTAGATTCATGAGATCATATGTGAGGGCCACATTTGACCAAGCTCCTCGCCTTGTGGGAGCCCAATTTTGTTGGTACAAAATAATGATAGGACATGGTGACTCTCTATTGATTATAGAGCCTTGAACAAGATCATTGTAAAGTATCAATATATATTCCCCTAGATTGATGATATTATTGACTAGGTTAAGGGTGCCAAATTTTTTAGTAAGATTGATTTAAATTTTGGCTACCACCAAGTTTTAATAGAACAACCTGATGTATGGAAAACAACCATCAAATATAAAGAAGGCATTTTTGAATGGTTGGTCATGCCTGCAAAAGTATTTTTATTGGCCAAAGCTTCGACAAGATTGTATCAAGTATATCATATCATGCACTTCTTGTGCCATCACCAAATTCACCATTAAGAAATACAGGTTGTACACCCCTTTTCCTACTCCTAATAGGCCTTGGGAGTCCATCTCCATGGATTACAAGTTCAATCCACCTTCAACCAAGATTGGTATTGACTGTGTCTTCATGGTCATTGATTGATTCTCTAAGATGGAGGTTTTGATACCTTGCAAGAAGAGTATCACAACCAAGGCCACTACTAAGCTCTTCCTTGAGAGTGTTTAGTTTCATTTTAGGATACCTTAGACTATTATTTCATATCATGATAGAAATTTCTTGAGTACATCATAATCTAGTTTATGGTCATTGATGGACACAAAGATCACTAAATAAACTACCTTCCACCCCCAAACTGATGGATAGATGGAAGTATTCAACATGATGATTGCACATATCTTGAGAATGTACAACTCTAAACATCCTCGTACATGGGATAGGAGTCTTCCTTATGTTTAGCATAGCTAAAATATATCACTTCATAGATCTACTAACCAGTTCCCTTTTCAAGTGTGCTTAGGTTCCATCCATTGGCCCTAGTTGATGTAGCTCTTCACATTGTATTTACACAGGAAGAATCTTCCCATGCTCAAACTGAGGTTGATAAGGAAGCCATATTTTTTTAATAGATTAAACACATTTTCCAATAAGTCCATGAAATATTTGAGAAAGTTGATTCCAAGTACAAGCAATGACATGACCAACATTGGGTTCCATGCAAGTTTCAGGTTGGTGATAAGGGTTACATTTGCATAAAGAGCGCCCTCCAGGACCCCATTGCAATATTTTCCCATTTAGATATGAGCATTACAACATCACTAAGTCTATAGGTGAAAATGATTTTGAATTAAGTATTGCCCCATTCCTTGGCCTGCATCCAATTTTTAATGAGGAGCTCTTTCACCCATATTTTCAACCTCTATTGGACACCTCGTAGGTAGATGAGCACTTGGCCCCTACAGAACTCAACCTCGACCGCTTTGAGAAAGATATAATTGATCAAATCATGGATACCCAAATAAAGGGCACCCTCCAATAGAACATATATATCTACCAGATCGTCAAAGCAGGGAAATGTCTTCACTAAGGCAAGTGGCTCACCATCAACTAAATTTAGCAAATCTTTCCCCATATAATGAGGGAACCTAACAAAATGGAGAACATTTATTCCCAATGGGGGAGGGGGGGGAATTATCCAGGTGGATATCAATGGCCACCCACCTCTTCCACTAACTCAAAGGTTATCTATCTTCTTAGCATATTTTTTAGGGTTTTTTGGGTCCCAAACTTCCAGGGCCATTTTGATGCCTTAAATGGTGCTTTTTGGACATTCGGGGGGACCAAGAGTTGCCTACGACATGCCATGGACCCAACCAAAAGTCATAATACTCATATATTTTTTCCAATGAGATATCATACACCCCAAATGAATATTGTATACAAAAGTTGTGTCATTGAGAAGATGCCATATCAACTAACCACCTTGTTAGGCCCGTAATACTTTTGGAGTTTCATCTTCTAGGGTTTGGGTTTTGACGTTTAGGGTTTTTTCCTCTTTTTTTTTAGGCCTCATGATAAAATTCCCTTTTAGACATATTTGTAATAATATTTTTTCAAATGAATGTAGACACCATCTCTTTCTCTTCAGAAATAAGCTACCTCTATTCTAGCCAATTTACGTTCTACATTATTATACTATTTTATTCATTAATAGAAGTGGGTTTCACTAAATTGTTGTACTCTCTATATTTTTGTGTGTTCCATTTCATTCTCAATATAATATAAATCACAGAATTTGCATACTATTGACAATTGAAAAACGTCGACGAAGTTTCGCCCACAAAGTGTTGCTAAAACCCTATTATTATAAAAATTAAATAATACTAGTAGGTGGGACCCCCTTGAACTATTGAAGATCAGATCATTCATTTTGATGTTGTGATGATCTGGGACACGACTTACATGGTTGATAAAATCTTGTCATTATTGGTTATGATTCGAGCTTATGAAGTATTGATTTCTTATGTTTCTTTTTTTAAGTAAAAAAGAGTAGTACCTTCTATATTAGATAAGCATAAAACTTAGACAAAAATACATAGTCAAGGCTAAAAACCACCAAAAAAAATACTGCCGGTAATACTGCCGGAAACCAGTAAGACTAAGGGGCTGATAGCAGTTTTATCAATAATACATTATAGCTGAAAATCCCTGTCCTGCCCGAAGGAAACCAGGACAGGTGATAAAGGTCCAAGAGTTCATAAAGTAAAAAAGCATTAAACAGAGCCAGGAATCAGTAAAACCTAAGCATCTGGAGCGCCGTCACCATCCCTCGCCTGCCAGCTGTGCCTTTCTGGAATAGCAAACTCCTGAGCGCACATGGGACACTTGTGCTGAGCTGGAGCTACGGAGAACGCGTTGAGGAGGATATCTAAGCGCTGGCTCATGAGGAGCGTTCTGAGTTCCATGTCGTCCARGTGGCTGCGTAACTCGAAGACTAGGGCCAGGTGCTCATCGCTCAAAAGAAAACCATGCATGCCACCTTCCAAGCCACTGCCTTCCTCTGCAGTTCCCGCATCCATTTCCTTATCCAACTCGTCCACAGCCTTCCTCTGCTCCTCACTAGCCTTGTTGTCCGTGGGCTGCTCAGCTTGAAACGATGGCGGTTCRTCCTGCCATGGAATTTMTTCAATTGGACAGCCTGGGATGTCGTCAGCACTGTGTGAGGCRCGAACTGKGACCTCCATGGCTCGGGGCATCGCAATGCATGGCAGGTCACCTCGTAGCATCTCAATGCATGGCAGGTCACCTCGTAGCATCTCAATGCATGGCAGGTCCTCCTCTATGATGCATGTGGGCAGCTCGACCTCAGGTTCCGCGTCCCTTTCATTACTCACACCAAGCTTCAACCCATCCCGACTGCATCCAGCCTTCTGCTCAACCATGGAGTCGAGCATCAATCGCCTCTCTGCACGGGCTCTTCTGCGGATAATTGAGGACGCCAGAGACAGTGCTCTCTCCAATTCCTGCTTCCTGCGACGTTGCTCCCTGTGAGCAATCCAGGCAGAGCCTCGACGAGACCTACCTCGCTCATGAACCATTGAAACCAGGTGGTAAGAGCAGGGAGCAAGAAAGAGCCTCACAAGACTAGAAGTCACCAACCAGAACAGCAGCCAGAACAGGTCCTGATCAAAACGCCTCAGCCTAAAATTCTCCCAGACCACAGAGCTCTGGAATGCCACACCAAAACGCATGGAAGAAATGGTGAACGAGCGAGCAAATATCGTATCAAAATAATAACTAGACTCCATTAAAACCTGTCCTTCCGCATCCATGACCGGACTGAACTCGCGTGAGGGAACTCCACAGTCGTAAATGATCGCGCGAGGGAGCTCCTCAGTCGTATTATCCCTGCGACGGCCGGCCCCCATGGTTAATGCTAATGCGTGGGTGGCTGCCATCCGCAGTTAAATCAGCTCTTAAGACTGCTCTGAGTGCGTGACCAGGTGTCACTGACTCAGAGTGTCGTGTCACCCTATCCGGGTATTTCTTATGTTATTACAACCTATGCTATTCATTAATATCATTGCTATTTGTTCTTATTGCACCTGGACACCAAACATGTTAGTAAAACTACATGAAGGGAAGTTTTGAGAAAGGAAAAAATACTATAACAAATGCAAGGAAAAGGGATCTAATCCTGCAATTTTACTATACTACATGCAAACAATTGGAAGGAAATGAGAAACAATTTCAAAGGGGAAGAATTTAAAGCTATCCTATATACTATACTACATGCATGAAAGACTTAACAATTATTGTTAAATCCTAGCTAGCAAGTAAATGGTTATGCAATTGTGATTGAGTTATATACACATATGAGATGAAATGTTGGTGTCTCATTTGGAAAGGTAATAGTACTAATAGTTATGTGAATGGTTGAATTATGTTATGGCATAAGTTAGAAAGGTGATATGGCCACACTGTTGCTTTTAATGGGTGATGGTTTCCATACATGGGTTGATTGATGGTGTTAATGAAGAGCTTGTTGGCATGCATTGTTGAATTAATGAAATGTGGGTGGAGATGGTGTGCTTTTACTGCATTTCACCTTTACTCCTCCCTTTAGCCACCACCCTAGTCAAGATATTGTTCGATCTTGTTGCTATGGTTATGCTCCGAATTCTTAGCAAAGAGGAATCGCTCCGCAAGATCGCGTTTTAAGGAATTCGATTACAGGTATGTTTGTTTTTTGTCCATTCGTGACTTTGCTCTATTTATGAAATGATTATTGGCTCAAGTGTATTGGTTTTTGTTTTCCTAAGTGTGGCAACTGTGTGAAATTGTGTTCTTGGAATGAAGAGTGGATGGTTCTTCCTGTAATGATATTGAATTCGTAGAAGTTATTGGTTCTCCTGGGTGGTGGATCTCTATTATCCTTATTGGTTTAGTTGGAGGGTTTTTGTTTGGTCTTTATTGGATATCCATCTTCACTCATTGTCACTAAATCTAGTCCTTGAATTTTATCGGTTTAATGGTTCAAGGCATTCTGCGTCACTGTTTTTTGTTCACTTGGGCATTGGTTGATTTCACCCTTAAGGGTCACAAAATGGGTTTTCATGTTCTTACTCAGCCCTGTCTTTTCCTCTGTGTTGTGGTTGTTTGAGCGAAGAGAATGATATTTATACCCTACATGCGTTAAATAACATTTCCAGGCCAGATTAGAGCCCCACTTTCGGTTATGGCCCACTGTCATGGATTTGTACCTTTCCACGAATGAGTCGTGGTTCTTTCTATGTATGCACCGTTGGCCTTAGAGTTTTCTCCATTACAAGGGGTGGATCTTCTCTCCCTATGTTGGCTATGGAACAAACCTTATCCTTCGAGTCTGAATATTGATAGAGAAGACCATCGTAGCCTGTTGGGTTTACGAGATGGTTATTGTTGGACGGTTGTAAAATTGTCGACTAGTTTGAGCACAGGCTTGCTCAGTTCGTCGTGTGACAGTCATGTTGGTTGGTATATAGTCATTTCTTATGTTATAATAGTGGTAAAAACTACATTGCCAATTGCACTTTCAAATTACACAGTCACTCTCCTTATGATTAATAACACAATATTGTTTAATGGAGAGGGTCGTTGCCTCAATTCGAATTGGTGTGTGGGTATGTGTGGTTGTCACAACTTGTTAGGTTAATTGATTCTATGACAGTGATAAATTGGTTGGTTGATACACGATCGTTGGTATTTTTAACTAAGGATTGTTGGATGTTTAGCCAACATTGGTTACAAATGCTTTATGTTGCTCATGTATGTCACGTTCTATTTATGGTGTTTTTGGAAAATGAAATATCGGTCCTTGTAACTATGGTTTTCTTTTGGGGTCAAATGATTATTGAACCGGATGACTGTAGAAACTATATCCACTATATCCTTATGATTGTTCGATTGTGTAAGCCTCTGTTTGCACAGCATAGTAAATTATAGTATGACTAGATCAAAGCAATATTGTATTAAATCGATGGCTCGGCATGATGGTTGAGTTATTGGAGTGATTGTGTGTTTGTTTTGGTTAAGTGGAAATGTTGCATCGTAGTGTTTTGGTGACTGCGCACTGTGTATGATATGGATAGCCTGGGTTTTCATAGGGTTTTAAACATTTTTTTTTTGCAAGCCCGATCATTGGTTGAGAAAGGCTTGCTGTCGATACCTCGTCGTGTTAGATGGGTGGCCCATATTTTTAGAGTCACATTAAATTGGGCTTGCACAATAATGGAATTACACTTGCATGATTGAATTATTCAACGCATATCTTGTGTTGGAATGGTGGTTGTTATTTGTTTAATTGACAATTCGGATTTTGCAATTTAATCTGGATTATTTGGCTACTACGTATGTATGTTTAACAAATATCATTGCATTTAAATGATAAGCCTGATTGCAGTGATAGTGACTTCATTGTTAATTCAAAAACGTGACTTTTGAGTATAGTTGTGGATTGAATAAATGCATGGGAAGTGGTTTATTTTGATGGTTAACAGAGTATAAGATGCAAAGTATATAAATCAAAGGAACAAAATCCCTTTACAGAATGCATAGTTTCTTGTAATGGCACTATATTGGATATTTGATTATGGACAGTGAACTAGTTAAATACACGGTAATTATTATTTGGTCACAATGATTGTTGGTTGGTGCATCTATTTTTTGCAGAATGTTTTATGGATCACTTAATTGATTTCATGAACAATAATCACTCTTCTTCCCTTCCATTATTTCATTTTCCGCTAATTAAAAACCCCGTCACCTCCCATATTCATTTTTCCACTCCCTGTTCTTAGATTGATTACAGTCAAGAAAATTTCGATGTTAAAGAAGTCGAAAGTGGCAATGTATTGCATGTATTACAATGATGTTTTATTGGTTTGATTTGCAGTTTATTTTTGTTTTCAATGAGCAGTAACCGTGTTATTTCCCCCCTCATTGCATCGTGTTTCATTCAATACAAACCCCTCACATATCCCATACCCCTTTTCACCCCCTGCTCATTGATTAACAGTAAAACAATTTGTATGGATTGGATTGCATGAGCCTGATACATTGTTGAGCCAAATATATTTCATATTTTTAAAGATTTGTCATGTATGGTTATTTAAAATACTTTATGCTAATCAATCATGCATGAAGGAAGATTTTTTTTAGTCGAGGTGGCCATGGCCAAGGAAACAAAGGTAGAGGTAACTGGAACTGAGGCCCAAGAAGGCCCAGGTTCTCCATACATTTTGACGTTGATGCACAAGAGCTTGGCCAATTGTTTCATGCCAGATTCCACAATTGGATTGGGCAAGGAATAGTCTGACCTAGGCCTGAAATGCCTCCTTTCCAAGCCCCACAAGCCCCCATTATCCCCGTAGCTCCTCATGTCTCATTACAACCCTAGGTTTCTAAAAATGAAGCATGGGAAGAGATTGTCCACCCGACAGTCTCCCAACATCATGGCTGGCCCAACTTGTCCTTGATTGCTCCTCTACCTATTAACCCCATTGTCCAAGCTGCCCTTGACCAGTCACCAGTGCAATCCTCCCATGCTAGCAAGAGATTGAAAAATAAGGCCCACCATGCCCTTGATAAAGGAAAAGCCATTGCTTCCCCTTCCTCACCCTCCAATGGGTCTGACAAATCCCTGTCTTCCTGGATGCATTTGAGTGACGATTTTTCCCACGTGATCGGCGAGATTAGGCCTAAAGGCTTTGCACAACCAAAAGAAAATTCAGGAAAATCGAGAGGTGAGAGTAGCAATCAAGAAAGGGTTGCATCACGGAATGGGAAATATGGCTTTTGAGTTTTTATTTTACCTATTTTTTTATGACAGTTGACTTCAGGGATCTTTGGACAACATGTTTTATTTTGGATATATGAGTATTATTTTTGAAACAATTTCAAATTTCATGACCTAAAATTGCCAAAAGTGAATGTGTTGATGGGAGAGACAAGGAAGTGTGTTTTTCTTAACTAATGGTTATGTTATGATTCTCATGATTGTTATGAACTGATGGGAGTCACAAGGGGTCCCACCTACTAGTTATTATCTATTTATGACCCTTATTATAACTATTACTCTTCGCCATAACTAAAGTTAGTTGAGTCTTTTAATTAACTTAACTAATGAGTTGGTTCAACTACTACAACCAATTCTAATTTGTTAAAAGAAAAAGGAAAGGGAGGAACAAGAGGAGGATAGAAGAAGAAGCATGCTAAGGTTTTCTCTTTGAGTTTATGTTGAGATAATTTATCTTTCATTCATTCATTGTTCATCAAAAGCCTAATTCTCTTTTATGATAGCAGGGTCTTATTGTAGACAACAATATTCAGGATTGAATCACATCATTTAGACACTTGTTTTTTTAGAGGTGTTGATCTATCTTTGATAGTCTATGTAGACTTGTCTGTTTTTGAATTAATTTTCATCACTGACAAAGGCTATTGTGCAGAGTCGAGTGGGAAACAATATATGGCAAGTTGATCCAGCTTTTAGAGTTCAGTTTTGGTTTTCTGTCAGAGGTCCTTTTGTATGTTCCATCGCAGATGTCTAAGTTTGACTTTGGTCCAAAGTTTCTACATGAGATTTTGTAAAGAAAATGACTCTTTGGTGAATTTGAATGAAATAAACGATTTTTTTATGTCTCATATGTATTGATTATCATCTTGGTAAATTTTCTTCTATCTTTACATTTATTTCATCAATTGATATGTTTAAAAAATTACATAAAAAGTGAATTTCTAGCAAGATTTTTGTTGATAAAAGATTAGCCTAAGCACTTCTAATTAATAATTGTGAGTTAGGATGTTATTTTTGTTGGATATAAACATAGGGTGATATTCCTGTCTATTTTTCTTTAGCCAAGAAAAATATGAAAATGATTGAGTAGGATCATTTCATATCTTTTCTTCAACATTTATTTGGCGACCATACAGGGGAGATCTTCGATATCTCTCTGGTTAATTTTTTATACTCAATTTTCTTCGATACATCTTTCTTTTTCTGAAATTGATTCTTTGATTGTTTTTCTATTAATGAATGTTCTTGTTGAAAGGCAGCCCAATATCGAGCCTGATCTTCAAGACTAGAGCAGCATTTCTTTGAACCTGTTCAACACTATTCTGGACACTGCCAATACCCGTGCTGAACTTAACCATTCTTGGGCAGCAATTGAACGAGATATTGGTGCTCAAGAACAATTGGAGGCTAGACGTAGACAACCTAGAAATTCGACCCTTTGTTTCTTCAAGTTTTGTCTTTTCTTTCATGTCCTTAGAGTCTCGTGCTTCTAGAAGAAGAAGAGGCTTGTTGCCCGAAATCAATCCTATTGCTGAAATAGGAAGAATAAACATTGTGTTATCTTCCCAACAAAGTTCTCTAAGGAGAAATTTATCTGATTCATCCAACTTGTCTTTATTTCACTCATCTATCATCCACAAGATGGCATCTAGTGGTGGCTCTGGTGGCACTAGAGGTCCTCCATCTTCCCAATATTCATCATAATCGGTGATTGTTATCTTGTACAACCACCATATCCCTATCCAATCTACTACAAACCCCACCAAATTCATTAAAAAGTATGGTCTTTCTTAGTTTGAAGACAATGCCACAACCACACCGTGGCATGTGTCCTCTCCTCTTAACATAGCACCTGCTACTCGCCCACTTTCGAAGTTTAAAGAGCATTTGCTTAATTTTCTAGGAAATAAAAATGTGAGTACCAATGAACACCTGGTGGAATTTTCTAATGCTTGTCATAACATATGGGCCAATGACCATGACACTTGCATGCACTTGTTTTTCAACTCCTTGGAAGGAAAGGCTGTGACCGACTTCTTTGACCTTCCTCCTAAGATTATATATACTTGGGAGGAATTAATCTACTGGTTCAGATCATCTTATGGGAAATCCAAAATCCCAGCTGAGAATTTAAGGGAATACAATAATGTTACCTACAAGGAGGATGAGACCATCAAGTCTTTCAACTTGCATTTCACCAAGTTGTACAATAAAATCCACGAACCTATCCTCCCTCAGAACCAAACCGCTTTCATGCATTACGACAATGCATTGCCTTCCCCCTACAGTCATAGGCTTGAAGAAAAGGCCATTGATAATATCAGTCCCTCTCTACATACTTTCTCAGAGTATGAAGAACAACCTGAAAGAACTGGTCTTCTGCAGGGAGAATCGATTAGATAGACAGACAGGTCCGCTCTCTTACAACTACTACAGGATATGAAAAACCGTATGATATCATTTGAGCGGAGGTGTATTGTCTCCCCTCTCACCCCTGGAGCTTCAGCCTCTTCTGCACCCCCTTTTAGGAATCCAGTTGAAAACAATTTTCAGCCTAAAGCTATCCTTCCTCGGAGTTGGTGTAAATTTTGCGAGGAAAACCATGAAGAAACCAAATGTGAGGTAAAGAAGAGTTCGAGAGATAAGATCCTTCATAAAATACCAGAAGCTACTATTGTTGTCCTAGAATTTGCAGAGCCATAGGATGTCACGGTCATCAACACTAGGAACAAAGCCTACGCTTCGAAGGGAAAAATCGATCCTCCCCATAGTTCTTCTAGCCCGAGCTCACCCTCAACCGCTGTTGCGCCCTAGGTTCCTAAAATTCCTGAGATTCAAGGAATCACTTCTCATCCCCCCTTTTACAAATATAATATCTTGAATCAATTGGCCAACATCAAAGCATATGCAACCCTCCTATACATGGTTTTCATCCCTGAACAACAGATGTATCTGAAACAATTCATGGAAGGAAAAGATTCCGCTGTAGCCAATCTTTCTGAAGAGTTAGACGAAGAGGATTCTTCTATAAATAAAGTAGATGTACATAAATTTAGATACCCTGTAAAAAACCCCCCGTTTATATTTTTGTAAAGATCATGGATAAGATTTCCCATTGTTGCCTCATCGATGGTGGTTCAGGCCCAAGTGTGATGTCGAATATTATTATGGAAGAGTTAAGCTTGTATTGTACAAATGAAAATGCCAGAAGCATTCTATCCTGTAATAGTCTACAACAAACAACCATAGGAGAGATTAAGGATGTGACCTTGGTTTTATGCGATCATCCTAAGATAAGGACAACCCTCATCATTCAGGTGATTGATATGCCTATAAGTAATTACTCAATTATCTTGGGGATAGATTGGCAGTACTTAACAGGTGGATACCTCTTGCTCAATAGGACACATTTATCCGTTTCTCGGAATGGTAAGAATATTATAATCCTTAGAGAGGGAATAATTTCACCCTACATAGAGAGTGTTTTGCAATCTAACATAAACTACATCGAAGAATACCTAGGAGTATATTCCATCCTTGTCGAAGAGGAAAATATTCCTTTGGAAAGAACTAATTTAGACGATGATTTATGGCATATTCACTTTGATGTTTCACACTCTAATGAAGGTAACAGGGTTGCTATTATCTTGGTTTCCCCTGCAGGAAAAATCCATAATCTGTCATATAGGTTGTAGTTTCTTGTACAAACAATGTCGGTGAATTCGAATCTTTATTATTAGGCATTGGGAATGACCTTAATCTTGGTTGTGGTCCTCTTTCAATTTTCAAAAATTTTGATCTTGTTGTGAACCTGATACGTAAGACATGCTCCCCTAGCGACAATATGATGGAACGATACTCCAAAATTGTTTGGGCACTTGTCTAAAGCCTTATATATTTCAATATCACTCATGTTAAGAAGGAGTTGAATTCAATGGCTGATCGGTTAGTTGTCTTTGTAGCCTCTCCTAATCAACAACTTTTTCCTCACATGCCTGATTGTGATTTTCAATCTCTACATCATCCTTACATCCTTGAAACTGAAGGATCTTGGAAGGCCATCCCTAACGATGAGATCATTTGTGTTGTCATTAAAAATGAACCTCTTAATATCGAGGAGATTATACCCATAAAAAATAATAAGATTCCTGAGGGCTTGACTCCTCTTGAGAGTTCGTTTTCTTTGAGTGTTGTAGGCAATAGAGAAAAACATAAAGAAGAGGAGTTACGAAAGAAGGTGGTTGAAGCCATCCTTCTGAACATTAGGACATATGATTCTTCAATGAATGTTCAAATAAATGTCCAATGTTATTTTAAAGAAGATATGGGGTCCATCAGGATACTCTGTGAATATCAAAAGGTTTTATCTTGGTCCTATGATTATCTTCGTGGTTTTGATCCTGGTCTTTTTTGGCACATTATGAAACTAGATAGGAAAAAACAAGAACTTTTTAAATCTTCACTAGAAGCACCGTCTCGAAGGGAGTTGAGAGATTTCTTGAGGGCTAGAACATTTTTATCAGTCCACCATGAATGGGTTTCGAATTGGTAACTGGCCTCAAGGATCACTAATAATATTAGAAACTATATTAGTCTTCAAAATTTCAGGCAAGTTATTATGAGAAATCCCTTCCCTCCTCTCAATATGGAAATGTTTTTGCAACAGGTTGTAGGTTCACAGCTAAGGCCCTTAATTGACAGTCTGTTTGGTTACAAGAGAATCAAAGTAAAATGGGAAAAGGTCCACAAAACCACTTTTATTACTAATTACGAAACTATGCCTTACAAAGGCCTGACTTCTATCTTTCTTGATGCAATTACCTCCCTTAAAATGCCTATACAGAAAACTTTCAATGAATTGGTTAGTATCCATGCTTATCTTGATGATTTAACCATGTGTGTCAAAGGGATGATAATTACATCAAAATTTCAAGTGTTGGGTCCTTTCCAAATTACTTTTGTTTTTTACACTAATTCATACATTCTAGGGGAATTACAGAGACAATTGTTCTCCTAGAACACTAACAGTCCTCGCTTGAAGTATTGAGAGGGGCCAGCGTGAAAAGTTCTAATGCTGATTGATTTTCTGTATACTAGTAGCCTAGCTTTGCTTTCATTTTTTGTGCTTCTTTTCTATGCTTACAGTACTTGATTTCTCCCTTCTTAGTTAAGTTTTATTTCTTTGTTGTGTTCATTTATGTCTTCATTGTTGTTGTTTTAGTTTCTGCAACTTTACTTTCATCATAATTTTGTTTCCTATTATATTTGGTTAATTTGGTCAAATAGGATGTTGGATCAATTCTGCCACAGTGAAACTCCTGCAAAGCATTGTTAGCCAATAAAAATAAATCTTACACAACTGTTATGATGTCTCATCTAAAGGGCCCTTGAAATTTTTATATATTTCCATTGTTGTCTTATAAAGAATTGACTATCTCCCGTTTCTTCTTGCCATTTCTTCGTCCATTGAGATTTTAGGAGAAAGTCTAAAAATTTTCCTCCTTAAAATTTAGAGAGCAGATTATGGTCAGATGATTATGAATATAGTGATAAAATCCCCTCATACTTAACACTTTAGATGAATTATTCCCAAATCCCCAGTCATCTTTCCATTAAATCTGCTCACCTCCCCCTGTTGCATAATCTTCCGGGTTATATCTTCTTAACCTGCTATTTTGGTCCATGAAACCATGAGTTATGAGTTCTAAATCTGTTGAAAACAAATTTTCCTATGGAGTCACCAGTTTGTTGACGATTAAACAAAGTCAACGAAGTTTCTCCCGCAAAGTGTTGCTAAAAGCCTATTATTATAAAAATTAAATAATACTAGTAGGTGGGACCCCCTTGAACTATTGAAGATCAAATCTGTTCATTGTGATGTTGTGATGATGTGTGACATGTCTTATATGGTTGATGAGATCTTGTTGTTATTGGTTATGATTCAAGCTTATGAAGTATTGATTCCTTATGTTACTACAACCTATGTTATTCATTAATATCATTGTTATTTGTACTTATCACACCTACACAACAAACATGTTAGTACAACTACATGAAGGGAAGTTTTGAGAAAGGCAAAAATACTATAACAAATGCAAGGAAAAGGGATCTAATCCTGCAATTTTACTATACTACATGCAAACAATTGGAAGGAAATGAGAAACAATTGCAAAGGGGAAGAATTTAAAGCTATCCTATATACTATACTACATGCATGAAAGACTTAACAATTATTGTTAAATCCTAGCTAGCAAGTAAATGGTTATGCAATTGTGACTGACTTATATGGTTACTACGCATATGGTATGAAATGTTGGTGGTGAATTTGGAAATGTAATAGTGCTAATGGTTATGCAAATGGTTGAGTTATATGGAACTTGGCTCAATTATGTTATGGCATAAGTTAGAAAGGTGATATGGACATGATGTTGGTTTTGATACATGGGTTGATTGATGGTGTTAATGAAGAACTCGTTGAAATTTACTATTGAATTAATTAAATGTGGGTGGAGGCGACGTGAATTTACTGCACGCCATCTTTACTCCTCCCGTTAGACACCACCCTAGTTGAGCTATTGTTCAATCTTTTTGTTGTGGTTATGTTTTGAATTCTTAGTAGAGAAGAACTGCTCGACCAACTCACATTTTAAGGAATTCGATTACAGGTATTTTCTTTTTTTGGCTATCCGTGACTCTGCTCTAGTTATGAAATGATTACTAGCTTAGGTGTATTGGTTTTTGTTTTCCTAAGTGTTGCAACTGTGTGAAATTGTGTTCTTGGAATGAAGAGTGGAGGGTTCTCCCTATAATGATATTGAATTCATAGAAGTTATTGGTTTTCTTGGGTGGTATCTCTTTGTTATCCTTGTTGGTTTAGTTGGAGGGTTTTTGTTTGGTCTTGAGTGGATAGACATCTTCATGCATTGTCACTAAATATGGTCCTTGGCTTTTATGGGTTTAATGGTTGAAGGCATTCTGCGTCACTTTGTTTTGTTCACTTGGGCATTGGTTGATTTCATCAATAAGGGTCACAGAATGGGTTTTCCTGTTATTACTCATCCCTATCTTCACCTCTTTGTTGTGGTTGTTTGAGATAAGAGCATGAGTGTTATACCCTGCATACGTTAAATAACATTTCCAGGCCAGATTAGAGCCCCACTTTCAGTTATGGCCCACTCTCATGGATTTGTACCTTTCCACGGATGAGTCATTGTTCTTTCTGTGTATGCACCGTTAGCCTCAGAATTTTATCCATTACAAGGGGTGGATCTTCTCTCCCTGTGTTATCTACAGAAAAAACCTTAGCCCTCCGGTCTGAAGATTGATAGAGAAGACTAGCCTAGCCTATTGGGTTTACGACTTGGTTATTGTTGGATGGTTGTATAATTGTCAACTAATTTGAGCACAGGCTTGCCCAGTTTGTTGTGTGATAGTCGTGTTGGTTGGTATATAGTCATTGCTTCTGTTATAATAGTGGTAAACCCTACATTGCCAATTTCACTTTCAAATTACACAGTCTCTCTCCTTATTATTAATAACTAAGTATTGTTTAATGGAGAGGTTTGTTGCATCAATTCGAATTAGTGCATGGGTATGCGTGGTTTTCACAGCTTGTTAGGTCAATTAATTTTACGACAGTGATAAATTGGTTGGTTGATACACGGTCACTGGTATTTTCCACTAAGGATTGTTGGATGTTTAGCCAACATTGGCTACAAATCCTTGATGTTGCTCACACATGTCGCGTTGTGTGTATGGTGTTTTTTTCAAATAAAATATTGGTCCCGGTAATTGTTGTTTTCTTTTGGGGTCGAATGATTATTGAAATAGATGACTGTAGAAACTATATCCACTGTATCCTTATGATTGTTCGATTGTGTAAGATTGAGTTTGCACAACATAGTCAACTACAATATGGCTATATAGAAGCAATATTTTGTTAAATCGATGGCTCGACATGATGGTTGAGTTATTGTAGTGACTATGTGTTTGTTTTGGTTAAGTGGAAATGTTGCATCATAGTGTTTTGGCGACTGCACACTGTGTATGATATGGATAGCTTGGTTTTCACAAGGTTTTAAGCATGTTTTTTTGCAAGCCCGATCATTGGTTAAGACAAGCTTGATGTCGATACCTTGTCGCATTGGATGGGTGGCCCAGATTTTTAGAGTCACATTAAATTGGGCTTGCACAACGATAAAATTACACTTGCATGATTGAATTATTTGGCGCATATCTTGTTATGGAATGGTGGTTGTTGTCTATTTAATTGACAATTCATATTTTGCAATTTAATCTGGATTATTTGTCTATTGCCTATGTATGTTTAATGAATATCATTGCATTTAAATGATAAGCCCGATTGCAATGATAGTGATTTCACTGTTAATTTGAAAACATGACTTTTGAGTACAGTTGTGGATTGAAGAAATGCATGGCCAGTGGTTGATTTTGATGGTTAACAGAGTATAATATGCAAAGTATATAAATGAAAGGAACACAATCCCTTTATAGAATGCATATTGTCTTCTAATGGCACTGTATTGGATATTTGATTATGGACAGTGAACTAGTTAAATACACAGTAATTATTATTTGGTCACAATGATTGTTGGTTGGTGCATCTATTTTTTGCAGAATGTTTTATGGATCACTTAATTAATTTGATGAACAATAATTGTTCTTCTTCCCTTCCATTATTTCATTTTCCGGTAATTACAAACCCTGTCACCTTCCATACTCATTTTTCCACTCCATGTTCTGAGATTGATTACAGTCAAGATAATTTTGGTTTTAAGGCAGTCAAAAGTGGCAGTGTCTTGCATGGATTACAGTGATGTTTTATTGGTTTGATTTGCAATTGATTGTTGTTTTCATTGAGAACTAACCGTGATTGCTTTCCCCTCATTTCACCATTTTTCTCTCAATACAAACCCCTCACATATCCCAGAACCCTTTTCACCCCCTGCTCATTGATTAACAGTCAAAACATTTGTATGAATTGGATTGGATGAGTCTGATACATTGCTGAGCCAAATCTATTTCATATTTTTAAAGAGATGTCATATATGGTTATTTAAAAGACTATTTGCTAATCAATCATGCATACATGATGACTTTTTTCAGTTGAGGTAGCCATGGACAAGGAAACAGAGGTAGATATAACTAGAACCGAGGTGCAAGAAGGCCCAGGTTCTCCATACATTTTGACGCTTATTCACAAAATCTTGGACAATTGTTTCATGTAGGATTATTCAATTGGATTGGGTAGGGAATAGTCCAAACTAGGCCTGAAAGGCCTCCTTTCCAAGCCCCACAAGCCCTCAGTATCCCCGTACCTCCTCATGTCTCATTACAACCCGAGGTTCCAGAAAATGATGGATGGTAGGAGATTGTCCACCCAATAGTCTCTCAACATCGTGGCTGGCCCAAATTGTCCTTGCCTACTCCTCCTCCTATTAACCCCATTGTACAAGATTCCCCTGACCACTCACCAGTGCAATCCTTCCATGCTAGCAAGAGATTGAAAATTGAGGCCCACCACACCCTTGATAAAGGAAAAGCCACTGTTTCCCCTTCCTCATCCTCCAATGGCTCTAACAAATCTGTGTCTTCCTGGATGCATTTGAGGGACTATTTTTCTCATGATCAGTGAGATCAGGCCTAAAGGCTCTGCACATCCAAAAGAAAATTCAAGAAAATCAAGAGGTGATAGCAACAATCAAGGAAGGCTTGCATCGCAGACTGGGAAATATGGCTTTTGAGTTTTTATTTTATCTATTGGTTTATGATAGATGACTTCAGGGATATTTGGACAACATGTTTTATTTAGGATATATGAGTATTATTTTTTAAATAAATTCAAATTTCAAGAGCTAAAATTGCCAAAAGTGAATATGTTGATGGGAGACAGAAAGAGGTGTGTTTTGCTTAACTAATGGTTATGTTATGATTGTCATGATTGTTATGAACTGATGGGAGTCACAAGGGGTCCCACCTACTAGTTATTATCTATTTATGACCCTTATTATAACTATTACTCTTCCCCTTAACTAAAGCTAGTTGAGACTTTTAATTAAATTAACTAATGAGATGGTTCAACTACTTCAACCAATTCTACTTTGCTAAAAGAAAAAGGAAAGGGAGGAACAAGAGGAGGATAGAAGAAGAAGCATGCTAAGGTTTTCTCTTTGAGTTTATGTCGAGACAATTTATCTTTCATTCATTCATTATTCATCACAATCCTAATTCTCTTTTATGATAGTAGGGTCGTATTGTAGACAACAATATTCAAGGTTGAATCACATCATTCAGACACTTGTTTTTTCAGAGGTGTTGATCTATCTTTGATAGTCTATGTAGACTTGTCTGTTTGTCAATTAATTTTCATGACCGACAAAGGCTATTGTGAAGAGTCGAGTGGGTAGCAATCTGTGGCAAGATGATCCAACTTCTAGAGTTCAGTTTTGGTTTTTTTTCAGAGGTCCTTTTGTATGTTCCATCGGGGAGGTCTAAGTTTGACTTTGGTCCAAAATTTCCGCTTGAGATTTTATAAAGAAAATGACTCTTTGGTGAATTTGAATGAAATAAAGTATTTTTTTATGTATCATCTATTTTGATTACCATCTTGGTGACTTTTCTTCTATCTTTACATTTATTTCAGCAACTGATATGTTCAAAAAATTACATAAAATGTGAATTTCCAACAACCTTTTTGTTGATAAAAGACTAGCCTAAGAACTTGTAATTAATATGTGTGAGTTAGGATGTTATTTTTTTTGGCTATAAACATAGGGTGATATTCCCGTCTATTTTTATTTAGCCAAGCAAAATCTGAAAATGCTTGAGTAAGATCATTTCATATATTTTTCTCAACACATACTATGTTTGCTTAAGTAATATAATTTCATATTTGTTTCACTTTGATAGTGTCTATCCGTTTATGTAAAATGTTATACAATTATAAAAGTTGTTGGTGCATCAAGTGGTATCATCTAAAGTTTAAAACCTAGTTGAGAATTTGCAGAAGTATTAGAACTAATTATTTCTTAAGAGTTGGGCTCTGTGAGATCATTTCCTATGAAAATGTGGTAGTAAGAAGACCTAAGAGAGGGTTATTTCAACTTGTGTATATTGAGATATGAGTGTTGGAAGTCTCTTCCAAAAGAAAGGCCTATGAGTAGTAGTCTTGTTGAGGACTACCAGAAAAAATCTAAGGATGCCACCATGAAGTGGATTCGGTCAAGGAGTGTGAGGAACCATGAATTAAAGGAATTGAGAAGGATAATTGAAGTGCTAGAGAATATAAAAATAGGATATGATGGAGCCATAGAGGATTCAAAATTAGAATATGAGATGGAGGAAGACAAAAATATTGATGAAAGAGACCCATTCAATCATTTTGTTTCATTTTTTAAGGATATAGGTAATGAAAGGGTGGATGTTTCTTTATATGATGGAAATATTAAAGAAGAGACTCTCATGGATTAGAGAGGAGGGCGTGAGAGACACTTCGAGTATGATAATTTCTGAGACACCATTAGATTTTGTTTTGTAGTAACAATGTTTAAAGGATATGCTACACTCTAGTGGGATGTTGTGTAGAAATAAAGAGTGGAAAATAAGTAGGAGAAGATAAATACTTAGAAGAAAATGGTGAGTAATATCAAGAAGAAGTTATGTCATGTTGATTACCATGAAATTTTGTTTATATAAGAAAAAAAATTGAAACAAAAAGAGACATTTGTATAGGATTATACCAAATAATTCTTGAAATGTTCACTCAAATCGGGGCTTAAAGAGACCAAGTATGAAGGGGTATGAAGGTATGTGAATGGATTGAAGTTCCATATTCAGAATAAGATGAGTACCCATTATTTTCGAAATATGCATGAAGCATATCATATTTTTTTAAAGTTAAAGTAAAATTTGACTATAAAGTGGTACAATAATTGTAGAGGAAATCATTTTAGAGATACAAGGAAGAGAAAAGGTTGCAAGAGGACATTCTAGTGAAGGAAGGGCAGTTGAATCATTTAGTAGTACAAAATTTGAAAGAATAAACGCACGTTGGCAAAGGTATATGGTTTGGAAGAGGCGTGGGTAAGCATGTTATTACTTAAAACATATGTGGAGTATAAGGGCAAAAAAATTCTAAATTCATAGAGAAGCACAATCTAGGAAGAAGGAATGAGGAAAAGACTCACGTCAAGTAGGCAAGTGAGATATTAGATATGGGAGACAATGTTGTAGTGATTCATCATGAAGAGGGTGAAAAAATTATATTTAGGAGGGTGTGAGTCAAACATGAAAAGAATAATATGGAAGAACTTGAACAAAAGATGAGAAATTTTTAAACTAAATGCAAGGTTTAAGGTAAATGTTGCAATTTGATCATAGATGGTGGGGGTATGGAATTTTTTTTTTCCAAAAAGGTGATTGATAAGATGAAATTAAAGTACATCCTTCATCCCAATACATATCAGTTTTCATTTTTATAGAAGGGTCAACAAGTCACTCCGATAGAGAAATGCTTGTTGACTTTCCAAATTAGAATTTTTAGTGACCACGTATTATGTGATGTAGTGTAGATGGATGCATGTCATGTATTAGTGAGAAGATCATGGTTGTTTGGTAGAAAATTTCTCCAATATGGTATGGAAAATACATATGAATTCGATAAGGATGGACATTGTTATATGCTGGAGCCAATGGTAGAAATGGATATAGTGATAATGGAGAATAATGATGTTGGGTGTAGTGGTAGTAGAAGTGTTCGTGTAATGTTATGCTCAACCAAATAATTTATGAAGGAACAATAGAAGGAATATTTTTTTTGGCCATAATGCCAAAGAAGGTACAAAAATATGACAAAAAGAGTTATACTAAATGGATATTCAACAATTGTTTGATGAGTTTATAGAGATTGTTGTAGATGATATGTCGATGGGGATCCCTCCCATGAGAATTATTTAACATTAGATTGATTTGATTCCAGGATCATATATGCCTAGTAAGGAACATTACTAAATGAATCCTCCAAAAATTGAAGTAAATAGGTAGGTGAAATAATTACTTAATAGGGGATTTATCCAAGAAATTTTAAGTCCTTTTGATGTCCTAGTAGGTTTCACACTAAAGAAGGGTGTTGAATGGAGAATGTGCATTGATTCATGAGTTGTTAACAAGATTAATATCAATTATATGTTTCCCTTACCTATAATGAAATACCTTTTTGTTAAAAAACATCTCCCTCCTATAGATAGGTGGGTTCTCCATTTGATCCAAGATAGACGTCAAATAGAATGCAATACCATATTTCCTAGATCTACGAGATTCGAGTGTTCTTTATGCTATGAAATAAAGATAACTACCTAGTTTTGATGGTTGTTCTTGAGTATTCCTTGCTAGAGTATCTCCATATATATGGCTCTAGATCCCATGTACGCTTCCTACACACAAGACAATAAATACCTAACTAAAACATTTCAAATGTTAAAGAAACTTAAATAATTCCATATCTATTTTATCTTACTCAAGTGAAGAATAAAAACGCCAACATGTAATTGAATGGAAAAAACATGGAAGGGGGATAGTAGTATTTATCTATATTAAAAAATTGAGAACCTTAAAATAATGGTTAGATTACCATGAATTCAAAGTTGCAGTCCTCTTTGGCTCTTACTTCATTGTTTCCTCCACCCTCACTCTCTTGGAATTCCAACAATGTAAATTTACTCTCAAGTATTATTATCCTTCTCCAACCAAACCTCCATTCATAAATAATCCACCAAATATGTACTCCATCTCATGAGATAATCTGCCATATTTGATCTTCTAGAGATTACTTAGGATATGTATTAGCTACAACACTAGTCATTTGTCACCAAGTCTTAGTTAACTCGCCATTCCATCCATAGTTGACTAGATATGCTCAAGTAGAGTGGATTATTCTTATCAATGCAACATGAACTGACCCTCCTATCGTTATCCACATGTGAGGCACACTCTGGGTGATGATTCCAAGGAAGACATGTGGTCTTGTTGATGATTCCAATGTGGCTGCACTCTGGTGATGATTCCAATGTGGGAATACAAGATTGGGTGTTAATTCCAATGTATGCATGCAAGTATAGGATTCATTTAGTGTAACTGAAGCATGAATCAAGAAGAGGTGTGCCCTTGTCTAGAGGAAGAATATTCTCATAAATTGGAGAATATCTTGGAACAAGTGAGTATCAAGTATTCCCTCATACATGGACTATAGAACATAAGGAAAATGGTGTATTAGATACATGTTCATGTATAGTCTAGTACCCCTATTAATAAGATTCACTATGTTCCCCTACAGTGACACATATAATTGTAATAGATGCCCCCTAATGTGTGAGGTTGATAGAGGAATGGATGGCCAAAACATATTACAATATTTTTTATTGTGAGGTGGCATAAGGAAAGATATGGAGATCAAGGAATCAATGATCCAAATTGGATGTTTGTAAACCTTTTTGTAAATTTGTAATAAGCATGTAATTATTTGTTTAATTTAATTTTGTTCATTTTTTGAAAAATTAGATCCGAAAACTAACTATTTTGATGGATTCCCTTCCAAAGGAAGAAAAATAAAACTGAAGGTTGTAGTGAGAAAGTGGGAGGAAAGGAGAAATTGGAAGTTTGCAGAGATGAGAGCTAGAAGTTTGTATCCTTCTTGAAGATTGGTGGATGAAGGAGTCAAGGAGCTAGTCCATTATGAGTGAAGGTATCTTTGGGCCATTTCCATCTACATTTATTTTTGTGAGTAAAAATTGATGATATGTTTGGGCATGCATATCACCCATTGTAACGAAATTCCCAAGAAAAATAAACCTCTATCGTTTATACTATGTGAGTGTAATCTGCTCTATGGAGGTATATTTTGGTTATGTTTTGAGTTTTATTTCTTGAATTTATTTATTTTTTGCTTACTACACGCAAGATTCATTATCTCAATCCTCTTTGAGCTTCATATTTTCTTGTTGATTGAGTTTCCACTCACCCACAAATTGTATCTCATTCTCTAGGAATTCTATTTTATTGTTGGGATACTTTATACCTCTGTTGGTGTTTTATCCTTTTCTTGGATGAATTTAGAGACCCATAGATGAATTTATCTACCCATGGGAATTTCATTTACTACTTGGGTGAATTTAGATACTCCTAAACATTTTTCTCAAATAGTGAATGCCTAAGCTTTCCCCTTGTCATTTTTCTCTGACGTTGAGTGGCTAAACTCACCCCTAGTTGTTTTTATTTTATGCTTGGTTCCTAAACACTCCCATGGTCATTTTTATTTGATTTCAAGATCCTAAACTCACCCCTGATCATTTTTATCTCATGTTGTGTGCCTAAAATTGTCCTGGGCATTTTTCTCCATTTATGTGCTACTAAATTTGTCAATAAAACATTTTCTTCATTGTTTCTTGACTTAGTTCACCCTCTGGGAGATTTTTCTCCACTTCTACATGATTGAATCCAACCACTAAGAATCTTCCTTCATTGTGTGACATGGAAAAATAGATCAATATTTAATGAGTGTTGGGCCTGAACCTTCCCTTAAACACAGTTTTAAAGGTTAGTTGTAATTGGTTTGGAAACAACAAGAAATGCAATCGTGCAATAAATGAACCAAAGAATAGAGAAAAAAATAAAAATTCCATAAGGAATCTGCGTTGATGAAATGGAGAGGCCATAGGACCACCATTTAAGGATCATATGGTATCAGAGAAGGCTTGTCAAGGACCTCAAAAAAATTTCCATGGGAAAATCCTTGAATAGGGAGAAGCTAGAAGAGTTGAGAGACTTCAATAGGAAGACCGAAGAAGAAATTTAGTATTGGACAGAGAGAGAAGATGATCTAGAAAAATATCTTTCCAAGCACCATGACTCCACCTCCATGAGGGAATAATTAGACATGAGAATATTTTATCTCTTCTAGTTGGGGAAGAAATTCATTGAGATGGATAAGCTGTAGGAGGAAAGGTTCATTGGGCTCACTTCTCACCTATACCAATAATTTTCTAAGAAGGAAGATGAATTTAATAAGATATAAGTAGTTTTCCAAGAGACGAAACAAGCCCCTTCCATTACCACTGTCGAAGCTAGTACCATGATGGAGGAAAGCATGATAAAATCAACTTCTACGACCATTTCTTAAGAAACCTATGGTGACTTTGAGAATAAAACTAGAGCCATTGGTTCCAATATCATGACGAAAATGGTCTATGATGGAGAAGGGATAGTCAAGGAAAGCCAAGGGAATTCTATTCCCATTGTAGCTGAATAGAGGCCCAAGCACGAAGGCCTAATATTCGTTGGATAAGAAGCCATCACAATGTAGCTTAAACAACTTTTGTCAAGGAAAGATGAACCAAAAAATAAGCCATGTGAAACAATCCATTGAGATATGCTTGTAGAAGCTTGGAAGAGGGAAACAAATAGATGATTCTCCAATCAAAATTTTCTCCAAATGTTGAGGAACCAAGCAACCAAGATTGCAAGAATCATCATAAATAGAAGAGGTATGGCATAGTGTGTTTCTATTTCAATAAAAGGGTCATAAGGCTAGAGATTTTTGGCACTCTAAAAGGCCAAGTAGCCCATGCATGAGCTAGAATGTATTTTATATTAACTATACATTGGGAAGTAAAATGTTGAAGGCTTCACCCAAAACTCCATTCCAAGAAAGAGGATTTCCTTGCACTTTCATCCCAAGGAGTAATTGTTGTCAAACAATCTCTTGTAGTAGAAAATAACATTTGTAGCCATGAGATGGACAACACGATTATGTTGAAGGAAGCCCCTAATAAGCTCTTATCTTCCATACTACAATGGAGAAAC
Source organism: Picea engelmannii (assembly GCA_009831015.1). NCBI lineage: Eukaryota > Viridiplantae > Streptophyta > Pinopsida > Pinales > Pinaceae > Picea > Picea engelmannii. The sequence continues at coordinate 936,001 of ML782639.1, read as the reverse complement.
CCTTTTTGGGATATTTTCCACAGTCTTATTATTGTTCGAAGAAGGATATTGAAGTGATTTGAATCTTTTGGGGACCAAAAGCCTTGCAAATGAGGAGGTGTGATCCAAATTGGATCTTTGACAATATTATTGTAAATTTTTAATAAGCATGTAATTGTTTTTAAATTTTATTTTTTCATTTTTTGGAAAAAATGGAAGTTTAAATGAACCATTGTGTTGGTTTCCATTCAAAAGGAAACTTACTAAAACTGAAGGATGTAGTGAGCAAGGGGGATTCAAGGAGAATTTAGAAAGTTTGTAGACACGAGAGATCGAAGAGTTTATATTGCTTGAATATTGGTGGATGAAGGAGTCAAGGAGCCTATCCACAATCAGTGAAGGAATCTCTAAGCCATGAATTTCTACATTTATTTTCATGAGTAACAATGCATGTGATTTATGTTCATGAGTAGCTCACCCATTGTAATGTAATTCCCAAGAAGAATAAATCTTTGTTGTTTATATTGTGTGGGTGTAATCTACTTTATGAAGGTATATTGTAGTTCTTGTTTGAGTTTTGTTTCTTAAAATGTATGTTCTGGTTAGTATTTATAAGATTCATTAGTTTAATCCTCTCTGAGATTTGTTTTGGCTTGTTGATTAAGTTTCCACTAACCCAAAAATTGCATTTCCTTATCTGGGAGTTTTTCTTTATTACTGGGCGAATTTATACCTCTCTAGGTGTTTTATCCTTTTCTTTGCATAACTTAGAGACCTATGGGGAAATGTTTCTACCACTAGGAATTCCGTTTACTTATTGGGAGAATTTAGAGACCCTCAAATACGTTTCTCTCATGGTGAGTGCCTAAACTCGCCCCTTGTCATTTGTCTCTGATATTGAGTGGAAAAATTCACCCTTGGTGATTTTTATTTGATGTTAAGTTCCTAAACTCTCCTTGGCCATTTTTATTTGATGTCAAGCTCCTAAAATCTCCCTTGATAATTTTTATCTCATGCTAAGTGCCTAAAATTTCGTTGGGAATTTTTCTCCCTTGAGAAGCTATTAAATTTGCTAATAAAAGATTTTCTTCACTATTGGTTAACTTAGTTCAACCCCTCAGAGTTTTTTTCCACTACTGAATGAATGAATCGATCCACTAAGCATCTCCATTCATTACGGGTCTTGGCCACAGAGATCACTGTGTAATGATTTTTGGGCCTGAGCCTTCCCTTAAACATAGATTCAAAACCTAGTTGGATTTTTTATGGAAACTGTTAGCACCGCCATTTTTCTCTTCATTTAGAGTCGGTTTTAGTTGGGTACATAACAACAAAGGGGTTGAAGTCAGCAGGTAGTCAGTTGGCCCTTGGATTCGGGAAGGGATGTCAGAGTCCAAACATGTGTAAATAAGTATGAGTCTGTTCCCAAAGAGTCAGGTCCTATCAAAAAGGAAGTTTCTACATGCCCCAGGTCTAAGAAAGTTGTTAATAGAAGTCGCATTGGAAAAGTGAAGTAACCATTATCGGTTCATTATGAAGGCTGGAAGAATGAAAAATCACAATGTTCGTATCATGTATGCTCTGCAGCCCTTATCAATTGTACTTTACACACATGGATGTGCTATGGAAAATATGCAGTCTGTTTCAAAACATCCAGTCACCATGAATTAAGTGTTGCTTGGCACATTTCCTCCTCCTGCCTGCTATGTTATAAATTCCAGATGCTCTGCATGCATTTTGTTCGCAAATTGGGTTTATGCATTGTTTGTAATATTTTCAAGCCAACCCAGGTTGATCGAGTTTTTCTCCCTGGGCCTTTTCCAGATCCACCGTGCGCATAGAAGGCACTCCCAAGGATCCCAAGGGAGTTTCATCTTTTCCTACGGAAGCAAGGATATCACACCTCGTAGAGCTTAGAGTGGAAGAATATGCACATGAAGGAAATCCGTCAGAAGCCCTGTCTCCCCAACAAAAGATACCCCAGAGAAGGGGCAGGCCAAGAAAGAACAAAGAAGTTGGGGAAACCCAAGTCCCAAACAAGCAGCGCACAAGATCAACTGCTGAAGAATTAGTCATGTGCACTATTTGGCTGGAACCTGTCAAAGGTACAATATGAGGAACCAGGAGTAGAACGAGGAGGATAAATGATGAGGGAACTAAGGTTCAAGAGCCATATTAGTAGTTGAAATAGGTGCAACTTGTTGTCGCTGAAGTTTACTAGGAAAACAATGAACTGAGATAGTAGTTGGCAGCAAAGACCCTTGAAGTGTAAACATCACAAGGTCACAAAGTAAATGTAACATGATTTAAGACAGAGCTCAGAGAGGTGTAGGATACAATCGTACAACTATGCGAAATAAGGAGGTTGTCAGAAGAAACGAAAGCGAATATTTTCAGAGAAGGTGAAGTGACCGAGGAGAAAGTCTGCGCAGCTCTTGTCAGTGTGCAAAAGAAGCATTATTAACTAGGTTCATCCTCGTGTCATCGAATGGAGCGTGGATCTTGCAAGTTTTGAAGGAGGCACCACCCTTAGATGGTTTTTTCATTTTGGTAACGGTCTTGATAGTCAGCAGCCACTCACCATGCATGCACCCCTGCAAGGCAGTGTGCGACAAAAATCAAGGTTGTTACATTGGATTCCAGGAGCCTATCAAAATACTTGATCATTCAGATACCTCGTCGAAGGAATTCTTTGACACATCACTCTCCCCATGACGAGACCTTTCTTATAACCAAATCCCCATGGAGGAACACAAGCAATCATGATGTGACAAGATCCAGTTGTTTTCTATTTTTGGAAAGGCATCATGCGAAGATTCATTTAGCATAGAAAAATCAGTTTCCTAAGTTCTAGGGACAGTAGGTAAAGAGAAGGGCAGCCCAAGCGATGCCCTTGCCTATATATTTTATCTTTTCAATGTAAGACGAGTTGGTTGGAAAACTAGTGTAGACAGTGTATATTGAATGTAGTTTGAGATCGATCGGAATTTAATGCAAAAGTCATGAAGCTTTGATGAAAAGATTCTAACTGTAGCAGTTGGATGTATTGTTTCCTTTCTTTGTGTATGTACTTCTTGTATTCTTTTTTCATATCTATTGTTGTCTAAATAGGAACGTATTTTCGACCCTGGAATTCACTGTGCAGTGCCCTGAGATTCACGCCATTTAGACAAACCATTTTCCTCTAAATTTAACTCTGAATTCATCCTCAGTGGTTCTCCAAGTTTCTTCGTGTTTTTCTCCCACCACATACAACAATTTTTCACTGAAGACTGTTACTCTCTTAGCCTTTATCCTCTCAAGTTCAGTCATCGATTCATTTGTTTCTATCGTTTATTGAACCGAATCCATAGCCCAAGGTCTTACTCTCTTGTGCCAATATAACTAGAACTTACTATTCCAAAGGTGTTGAATCTAGCCGATAGTTTAAAGCCATATCTTCTATCAAGACGAAGTCTCCCGAGAGAGCCCTCTCCAAATCCTAAAGGCTGGCTTTGGGTCTCAAAGTTGGTTGAAATAGTTACCTTTATTGTCTGTTTATCAGTCGAACATATTTACAATGTGCTAACATTCTAGCATCATTGTCGAGGACGGAATTGAATAACGTTTCCCTGGGAGAATGACTAAAGCTACAATTTTGACCCATGAGGGTAACAAAGGGACAAACATCTACACTGGATGAAAACCTTTACCTTGGCAAATCCAGTCAAAAAGACCAGTAGCATAAAGTAGCACAGTTTAGGAACCCTGTCTCCAAAGATGATCTATACCAGATCAAATCCTGACCGAAACCCTACAGAGCCTGTGTATGACCCCGAGAAAATTCTATTACCTGGATAGAATCCTGTCCTTACCTAAAGACGATGCGCAAAGCATTGACGACCTTGATCTTGACTCATTATTTGAGAAAACACTATTGAGTTCTAAGTCGGAAACCAACTTGGATGAGATAGTTTTATACTAGAAGAGATTCCAAGCCATGATATCTAGTAATATCCCTCAAATTTCCAACCCTCCTAGATCCATGGCCGCCAGATTCGCCCCCCTCATTCTGCCAGCCCACCTGCATGATTTGCCCCAAAATTAAAGCCAAAGGATTAAGCTCTACGCTATTGAAGGGAATGTTTAAGCCCATAAGCATCTGGATTGGTTCAATGATTTTGTCGACCTAGAGGAGGTGGACTATGAAGAAGAAAAAATGAGGTTGTTCCCGCAAAGCCTTTTGGGGGAGGTGAGGAAATGGTTCAAATCCCTACCGGCTGCAAGCATTTGATTCTTCACCATGTTCGAGACATATTTTATTAATACATGGGGAGATAAGAAGAACCCCTTGTAGCTATTAACACAATACAATAATATGAAGAGGGTGCTGGAGGAGATAGTGAAAGAATTCTTAGCATGTTTCATGAATGTTTATAACTCGATTCCTGCAGAAGTCCAGACACCCCCTGGGGTTGCACAGTTGTGATAAGATGACTCCTTCGACAACAATTTCGCCTTGCTATTGAGAGAAAGAAGATCAATGAATCTAGGTGCAATAATGAGCAACACGATCGAAGTTGAGGTAAATATGATGGCATTGGGGAAGATCAAACAAAGATTCAACAGAGGGGATAAGAAACCTCAAGGAGATGCACAATCATCGACATCTCGGTCCTTGGATGACAAGTTGGACTTGATGATGAAGATGATGGAGGAACTGATGGAGATAATGTCCATGGGAAACATACCTACCACCCGAGAACAGCATGACCCCCAACCCAAAAATCAGAACCTCATAAGGGGCTAATTTCTTCAGATCAGATAGAGTGAATAGAGGGAGAAGAGAGATCAGGGTGATCAGTAGACAAGGCCTCCATTCCAAAACAACTACGCGGATGAAGACTTCGATCATATGTTCAAAGACGAAATGCATTATTGTGATGAAAAGAACCCGCACGTGATTTTGACAAAGGGAGAACATGATCAGTACATGAGTGAAAGTGATGATGTGATACTTGAGACAAATGAAACATTGTCCCGGGAGATGGAAGCATTCAGAAAGGGTTATCAGAAATCCATCATGCAGTTTCAAAAGAAATACAACCTAAGGAACAAGGAGGCGTCCATCGAGCCTCAGTAGATAAATCCCATAAGGATACCTTCGGAGGACACCCCTTCCACAAGCTGAATGAAGCCAAACAACTTGACCAAGGATGCAGCTAAAAAGGTGAAGTCAAAGGAGGAATCCCTATGGAAAGCACCAGAAACAAGCAAGGAAGCGTGTGGAAAAGAGGTAGAGAAAGTTTGTCCCCCTTTTAGCTTTGAGCATGAAATGGATAAAATTAAAATCTCTGTCACGTTCAACGAACTTATCAAAAAGGGTGAATATCGAGAGCAAATTATTAAAATGCTAGAAATGGGAGGGACCCCCGATACTTTGAACATCCAATACAATCACCCTGCTATTATGTATGGTCCACGCGTTGAGGAGACAAGTGATACTGAGGACGTTCCCTCATTCTATGTCAGTCTAAAAATCCATGACATGATCCTGCATAACGCCATGCTAGATTCAGGCGCGTCGCACACTCTCATGCCAAAGGTGATCATGAAAGAGTTGGGTTTGGACATCACCAGGCCCTATAAGGACAATTTTTCTTTTGATTCGAGGAATGTCAAGTTCTTGGGTGTCATCAAAGACTTGGTCGTATCACTAGCCCAAATCCCTTCGAAAAACATGGTTATGGACGTAGTCTTGGCATACATACCCCCTAAGTTTGGCATGTTGTTGTCCAGGTCGTGGGATGCGAAGTTAAATGGGACTCTACAAATGGACATGTCATGCACCACCATTTCTATCTTTGTCTAGGATAGACATTTTCACAGAGAAGTATTGTTGAAATACATGGTAAGAAGTAAGACGTAGCCAAATAACCATCCTATATAATCCATCGACATTGAGGTTGGTTTCTCGATATTCTAAAATGACATGATCTTTGAAGAGGAAGAGATGACAACCATCATGACAGTCGATGAGGAAACCACACAACAAGCAACAGAGTGCATCGACATAAAGAACAACATGAAAAATGAGATTTGTAACATGATTTTTGATGGCCCTGTCAGTAAGGAAGAAGCAAGTGTCAACATTTGGATAATCCGCCCCAAGGTGGGCACAAAGTTGTGCTCATACAAGCTCGTATTTAACTATACAAACAACATGGTCGAGTATGAGGCACTGATATTGGGCTTGAAGGTTTTGAAATAACTTGGCGCAAAGAGGATAACAGTGCATCGAGACTCCAAGCTAGTTATAAACCAGGTGAAATGCATATATCAGTTCGAACACGCCAAGCTAAGAGCGTACATAAATTTGGCGTTGGACCTTCTCAAATAATTTTCAGAGTATGATCTATCTTTTATCCCAAGGGAGAAAAATTAGATCGTCGATGTGTTTGCCACCTCAGCCTTGGTTTTTAAAATCCCCATCTTCCCAAATAGAAAATACAAGATAGAAGTCAAACACAGGCTGATAGTGCCTGATAATATCAAACATTGGCAGGTGTTTGAGGATGAAAAATAGGTGGAGAGATTTCTTAAAATGAGTGACAAGTTCCCTAATATAAACATTGATGACGAGTTTTGTTGCGACAAAGACGAGAGCTTGGATGCGCACAGTAATGAAGACCCTTTCCAGAACCAAATAGTGGGAAGGGACATAGTACAATTGAAGAACAACATCATCCCAAAGGGGGTAGTTCCATTGGAAAAGTTGTTTGACAAAAATGATGTGGCTAGAAATCCCAAGATCATTGCAAATGATGAGGATGTTGAAGACTGCAACATCGAGATTGAGGAGAACCCAAAAATAATCAAATTGTCAAAAACACTCAGTCCAGAGGTCAAACAAGACTACATCAAGATCATGAGGGATTTCCCACATGTTTTCTCCCTGAGTTATGACGATTTGAAGGTGTATGACACTAAAGTGATTCAGCACATCATCCATCTCAAAGAAGAACATAGGTCATTCCAATAGAAGCTATGATGAATAAATCCCCTACTATTGGCTTTAATCGAGAAGGAGGCAAATAAACTCTTCGAAGCTAAAATTATCATTTCTTTAAGGTTTTCTAAGTGGGTGGCCAACTTGGTACTTGTCAAAAAAAAGAGTGATGAAATAAGACTTTGTGTGGATTTTTGTAACTTAAACAAAGTGTCCCTCAAGGACCACTACCCGCACCCTAAAATGGACTATATTCTGCAAAAGGTGGTGGGGTCCCAGAAGATGTCCATGCTTGATGATTATTCGGGTTACAATTAGATCTTGGTACACCCAGAGGACAGGGAAAATACTACTTTTACGACACCATGGGGGACATTCATGTATGCCAAAATTCCTTTCGGCCTGATGAACATTGAAGAAACCTTCTAGAGGGAAATGTACATCACGTTTGCTGACAAAAAGGAAAGGTTTATTAAGATCTATCTAGATGACATCACGATATACTCTGACGCCGACGAAAAACACCTCGGGCATCTGAAAAAGGTTTTCCAGAAGTGCAGGAAGTTTGACATATCACTAAATCCGAAGAAATCACATTTTGGGATCGAAGAAGGGATGTTTTTGGGGCACATTATCTCAAAAGAGGGAATTAAGATAGACCCCAGCAGGGTTGAAGGAATCCTGAAAATTGGCACTCTGTGCAGTAAGAAGGAAGTGAAATTCTTCTTGGGAAAAGTAAACTTCTTGAGAAGATTCATCCCAAACGTGGAAGATATTATAAAACATATCACCTGCATGCTCAGAAAGGGGAACAATATCAAGTGGAACCCTGAAGCCAGGAAGTCATTTGAAGATATCAAAGTGGCGATGATTAGAAATCCCATGCTATCCATTCCAGACTTCATGAAAGATTTCATCCTATTTTCATTTGCCTTGGAGCATATGATTGTCGGCGTGATTTTATAGAGAGACGAGAAGAACTTTGAGAATCCCATAACCTATTTCAGCCGAACGTTGAGGGATGCTCCACTAAGATACAACATTATGGATAAACAAGTATACGGCTTAGTGAAGGCCCTAAATGAGTTCAAAACATACATATTATACTCCCACGTTATCGCTTACATGCCCAGCAACTCGGTCAAGGATATCTTGACTCAGTCTGACCCAGAGGGAAGGAGAGGTAAGTGGATAGAGTCCATGCTGGAATATGATCTTGAAATAAATCCCACGAAGTTAATTAAAGGGCAGGGCCTTACAAAGTTGATGGTGCAGTCGGACTATGACACTATGGGGTTAACTTCATCGTTGATATATCAAAGAATCCTCAGGAAGAAAACAACTACGCAGGTATCTCAGGATTTCGTCGATTCATTGTGGTATACAGACATCATCTATGTGCTAATGAACCTGCAATACCCTCCGGGTTTAAGAAAGACAAGGGTCATATTTCTAAAGCTCAAAGCAGTTAAGTTTTGCATCCTAGATGGTTCACTATACTGGAAAGATCCTAGAGGGATATTGTTGAGTTGTTTAGTGGAAAACGACGTGAAACTAGCTATCAAATAATTTCACAAAGGCGATTGTAGAGGACACCATTACTAGAAAACCACCCCATACAAAATCCTAAGAGCGGGTTATTATTTTCATACCATCTTCGCAGATGTATGAAAATAAGTGTCTGGCTGCCACAAGTGCCAGATTTTCGATGGAAGAAGAAAGTTGCAGCCCTTGCCACTAAAGCCGATCTCAGTCGAAGAACCTTTCATGCAGTGGGTTTTGGATTTCATAGGGGAAATAAATCCTCCATCCTCAACGTAGCACAAATGGATACTCATGGCCATAGAATACTTCATGAAATTGATAGAGGCAATCCCCACGAAGCAAGATACCGATGCAATCATCATCCAATTTTTGGAAACCAATATCTTGTCGAGATTTGGATGCCCCATCAAGATCATAATCGACAACGCGACCTCATTCAAGTCCAATAATATGGAAACATTTTTTCAGGATTACAATATAACCTTGGGGAATTCTACAGTGTACTACCCACAAGGAAATAGGTTCGCAGAATTATCAAATAAAATCCTGACTAGGATCATCAAAAGACTCCTGCAAGACAATAAGAAATATTTGCATAAAAATATTATCTATGCGCTATCGGCAGACTGGGTTACCACCAAGAATTCCATATCAACGTCTCCTTTTCAAATTCTATACGGCGCGGAAATGATTTTTCCTACCACACCGGGGTTTCCCGTTAGAAAGTTGTTGCAAGAGAAGAAGGTTGAACCAGATGACACATATAGGAGAATAAATCAGCTAGTTCACACACAACAGATGAGGGAACAAGTGTACAATCGATCACAACTCCACCAGGAGAAGATGATAAAAACCTTTGACAAGCATTCTAAGAAAGAGGAATTTTGGTTGGGTGATCTGGTGTTGAAATGGAACACAATAAATGAGGATAAAGGAAAGCATGAAAAATTCGATAATCTATGGACAGGCCCATTCAAAATTGGTGGACATCGCGAAACTAATTCTTATTTTCTGGAAGAACTAAATGGACCGTGTTGGTTGGGGGCCTGTAAATGACAGGTTCCTCAAACATTATCTGATGAAATAAAATATGTTTAAGTCACATGTCATTGTAAATAGTCATTTTTGTTTTTCTGTCGAGTCAGTATGTCAACAGAAAATTGAAGCCCGATGTGAAGGCCCTAAGTTTATGCTGAATTTTTTAGAAAATGCATTGATAGGTTTAGGTTACATTTTTTCTTTCATATTTCAGTGTTTGAAAGTCAAATAAGGCCCAATGGTAAGTTACTTGGTCTACTTTTCTTTTCTACCTCACGGGGAGGATAGCATCCCTATTGGAGCCAGTTGTTAGCGCCACCATTTTTCTCGTCAATTAGAGTCGATTTTAGTCTAGTTATGGCCCATGTGTCAAAGAATGTGAATTCAGGTATGTAACAACAAAGGGGTTGAAGTCATCAGGAGACCGGTTGGCCCTTGGAGTCAAGAAGGTATGTCAAAGTCCAAACATGCGTAAATAAGTATGAGTCTGTTCGCAAAGAATCGGGTCCTGTCAAAAAGGGACTTTCTACTTGCCCCGGGTCTAGGCAAGTTGTTAATAGAAGTCACATCGGCAAAGTGAAGTAACCATGACCAACTCACTATGAATGATGGAAGAATGAAAAATTGTGACGTTCGTATCATGTATTCTCTGGATCCCTTATCAGTTGTACTTTACACATGCGGATGTGCTATGGAAAATCTTCAGTCCATTTCGAAACATCCATTCTCCATGAATTCAATGTTCCTTGGCATGTTTCCTACTCCCACCTACTCTATTATAAATTCCAGATGCTTTGCACGTATTCTATTCAGAAATCGGGTTTATGCATTATTTGTAATATTTTCTCGCCAGCCCAGGTTGATCGATTTTTTCACCCTGTTCCTTTTCCAGATCCACCGTGCGCAATACCTATACAGGTTGCGCCATGGAAACCTCACAAAATGTAATAAGGGGCATGTGAAGTGGCCTAAGCGTCAGGGCCAAGCTCCAAAGTGATTGGGATTCATTCTCACTCATAGAAGGCACTCTCAAGGATCCCAAGGGAGTTTCACCTTTTCTTTCCAAAGAAAACATATCACACTGCGTAGAGCTTGTAGTGGAAGAAGATGTGCAGGAAGGAAGAACGTCAGAAGCCCTGTCTCCCCAACAGTGGATACGCCAGAGAAGGGACAGGACAAGAAAGAACAAAGAAGTTAGGGAAACCCAAGTCCCAAACAAGTCGCGTGCAAGATCGGCTACTGAAGAATTACTCATGTGCATTATTTGGCTGGAATATTTAGAAGTTACAAGATGAGGAAGTGGGTGAACAATGAGGAGGAAATATTTCCAGGGAACAAAGTTTCAAGATCCATATTAGTACCTGAAACAAGAGAAACTTGTCGTCGTTGAACTTTACGAGGAAAACAGGGAACTGAGACAACAGTTGGCAGCAAAGACCCTCAAAGTGTCAGCATCGTAAGGCTATGAAGAAAATGTAATGTGGCTTAAGAGACAACTCAGAGAGGCGTAGGATACAATCGTATACATGTGCGAAACACAGAGGCTGTCAGAAGAAAGGAAAGTTAATATTTTCAGAGAAGGTGAAGCGACCGAGGATAAAGTTTATGCAACTCTTGCCAACGCGCAGAAGAAGCATGATTAACTAGGTTCATCCTCATGTCATCGAATGGAGCACGGATCTTGAAATTTTTAAGGAGGCATCGCCCTTACACGGTTTTTTCATTTTGATAACATTCGCAACAGTCAACAACCACTCACCGTGTCTGCACCCCAGCAAAGAAGCATGCCACATAAATCAAGGTCGTTACAGTGGATGGAAGGAGGCAATAAGAATAATTGATCATTCAGATACCTTGTCGAAGGAAGGCTTTGGAAAATCACTCTCCCCATGACGAGAACTTTCTGATAACCGAATCCCTGTGGTAGAACACAAGTAGTCATGATGCGACCAAATGAATTTTTTTTCTATTTTTGGAAAGGTGTCATGCGAACAGTCATTTAGCGTAAAACAGTCAGTTTCCTAAGTTCTAGGGACAATATCTAGAGAGCAGGGAAACCCAAGCAACGCCTTGCCTATATATTTTATCTTTTCAATGTAAGCCAGGTTGGTTGGCAAAGTAGTGTAGACAATGTCTATTGAATGTAATTTGAGCTTGATCAGAATTTAATGAAAAAGTCTTGAAGCTTTGATGAAAAGATTCTAATTGTAACAGTTGGATGTATTGTTTCCTTTCTTTTCATACGTACTTCTTGTATTCTTTTTTCATATCTATTGTTGTCTAAATAGGAATGTATTTTCAAACCTGGTATTCACTATGCAGTGCCCTGGGATTCACGCCATTTAGACAAACTTGTTTCCTCTAAAGTTAACTCTGAATTCATTCTCAAAGGTGCTATGAGTTGCTTCATGTTTTTCTCCCGCCACATACAACTATTTTTCACTGAAGACTGTTACTCTCTTAGCCTTTATCCTCTCAAGTTCATTCATCAATTCATTTGTTTTTATCATTTTCTCGAATTGAATCCATAGCCCAAGGTCTTACTCTCTTGCCCCAATATAACCAATACTTAATGTTTCAAAGGTGTTGAATCTAGCCTATAGTTTAAAGCCATATCTTGTATCGAGACGAAGTCTCTTGAGAGAGCCCTCTCTAGATCTGAAAGGCTAGTTTCAGGTCTTAAAGTTGGTTGAAATAGTTACCTTTGTCGTATGTTTATCATCTAAAAAGATTTACAGAGTGCTAACAGAAACCACAAGCAATGCAAACTGAGTAGTAAACAAATCAAAGAGAAGAGAAAAAAATATAAATTTTTCAAAGAGCCTGTGTTGATGAAATAGAATGGCCGTAGGCCTACCATTTATAGTTCAACCAATGGTTAAGTACAACCAAACATCAACAAAGCATATATATATCATCCTCAAGGTAGGTACACCCATTCTCATAATATAAACAAATCATGGCTTCCAACATAATACAATACAAATCCATCTAATGAAATGCAACATCATGGCCATGAAAAATATGTGGTAGATCCATGTCAAAATGGATCATATCCATGAAAAAATACAATGTGGATCTATGTCATAGTGAAAGTCAGGAAAACATTGAGCGCCAATGATACTACTCCCATAGTCTTCAAATAACTTCTGAAAAAGTGATATACGCCATCGCAAATTGGGAGGTGAATACGAATGCGTGATGTGCCCCTAGGACAATGGTATTCTTCCCAACCTCGATGGTACAATTAAACATCATGAGAATAAATGAGATTGTGTCAAGCATGGTAGAATTCATCCAATTACTGGTCATTGAGGTATATCATTAATATATGTGATGGGATCCACTAATGATGTAAATGGACCAAAAGGTAGCTATTACAATATAGTAAGTGTGAATAGATGATTTTGTGTTGAACACTTTTAGAATAAATTAATCAGGATTTAGTAAAATAAACCCACTATCAATTGCAAGGAAAGTTGTCACTGAGGACTACAAGCTTCAAGGTACTAGCTAGTTTCTAGATTTCTTTCCTAGATTATGTATTGAATTCAATAGGAAGAGATATTTTGAATGAAGGCCTTAATGTATCCCCCATCAATTGACATGAAACAAACACAAGGAGATGATGTAAAAATATGGAATCACTAAGTATAACTGACACAATAATGACCTCATTGGATGGTCAACAATACAGGAGATGGTTGACTCCGGATTAACTTCCCTTGAAAATATAGCACAACATAATGATGACCTGGTAGCATAAACTCAAGAGAATTGATGACACAATGCAATAATGGATGAGGAATTTGAAGCACTCTTTGTAAGGAATGGAAAAGTAACCAATAGAAGGATTTTATGACATAATGATACTATGGCTCCTAGGTAAGCTATAACCCAACTGTGAGAGAATGATGCAAACATATGCTATGTTCAAGAAAGACATGACTGATGGTTGCCATTTTTTTACAATGCAAATTAATGGTAAAACCCTCTTTACTTTTTTTCAATTATTTTTTAGTCTCTCCTTAATAGTTTTATGAGAGAAAAAGACATATACAAGTGTGCTTGAGAGTTTTTTTTTCATTTTGTGTTTTACAAGTCCAAAAAAGAGCTAAGCATATACTTTATAGTTGTCTCTTTCATGTTTAATGAACACAAAGGAGAGTTCAAATTAATCTCATATGGAGAGACTGAGTGGATGAGCAACATGCGTCTATGTTCCAAGTGTGTGGAACATACCTAGGCATAACATATGCAATAGGGTACTATAAAGTGAGGTCCACTCAATGCAATGGTTCTTTCCATGGGTATAGAGGTCACAAAATAGAGGTATAAAAATGTAGACGGCTAGAGTTCAAGTGTGGTTGTAAATTATGGTAAGAAGGAATAAAGAAAACAACAATGCAACAATAGGAACCAAGACATAAGCAACAAAGGCTTGTGCAATAGAAAAGTAATGTAAAAATATGGGAACCCCCTCATGATAAGGCCAAAACATTTGTGAAAAAAAAGAGAAATGAGGCTCAATTTTTAGTTATGGCGAGTCTATAGGAGGGTTCCTAGGGCTACAAATAGTTGCATCATGGGAAATGGATGGGAATCAGGGTGCTAACTAGGGAATCCATGGAGGGTAGGAATTATTGTGTAAGTTATAATGTGCAAAAAGAGAATGACTAATTGTTGAAACTTGACAAGATCGAAACTAAGGATTTGTGATGGGATAATTGATGATTAATAATGTAAGATGGTGTTGTAGGGAAAAATATATATCTATATGTTGGTGAGGAACATGTACCTTAATTTTAGTGGATGTTTCCAAAAATTGATAAATAAAATGTCTCAAAATTCCCAATCAGTAACACTAGTCCATAAGTTAATAATTCCAATAAAAACCTTTGATAATAACTCATGTCCAAAACTTCAGAAAAAAAAACCTTTGAAACACAACATGGTACAAATAATTACACACCAAATGGCTTATGCAAAGTAGAGCCCCATAAGAGGGTCGGGCTAGGGTCAGGCCAAGGATCCTTATTTTCATTGTTGAACTCATGGGTCGTTGGTAGCACCATGTTGCACATTATGTCAAGGCCATGCTACATAGGATCGTATATCTATGTACAAAGACACCCATTGGGTTTGTGAGATATTGCATCTCCTTGATGATGTCCATCAAGACACAAATGAGGTATAAAACATGGATATTTGGTTTTATTGAGAGAAAATAATTTCATGGAAAGTTTTGAAAAATATATGCAAGGATAAAAATGGTCAAAACGTCTCATTTCACTGAATGCCCCAAAAAATCCCCCCTTGTCCTGAATAAAAAATCATCATGTTAACCAACCTCATTTGTTACTAATAAGGAAGAATAGATGGTCAATACATCACGTCTTCCTTTGGATTATATATGGAAGTTGTGACCTCCAATATGGCCTCATCTGAAGGAAACTTCAAATCAATGAAATCATGTGAACTTGGAGATTCAATAACCCATATGGGCAGAGTAGGCTAATCATATTCCTTATTCGGATGGAGTTTCTAACCGGTTTCAACTAATTTTGATGGGATCCCCTGATAAATCATTGGGACCATGTCCCAAGAATAAAAAACATCAGCACAAAGGATTCTTCTTAGAAGAAACTAAACACTTATGATATCATGAAACATAATTCACCCACGTTGGGGTAGTGTCTGTTGGAGTACGATTTTTGTTAGACCAAAAACTATAAGAATTACTCTCTTCCACAATTGTTAGAGTTAGTATCCATGAGAGGGGATTAACCCAATGTCCAACAATCTCCTCCCCAGTGTATGTCAGGAGAGTTTTGAATTCAAGACCTATTTCTTTGATACCATTTTTTGGACTACGATTTCTATTAGACCAAAACCCACAGGTATTAGTCTCTGCCACAATCATCGTAGTTAGGATCTAGGATAGGGGGCTAACCCATGTCATGGAATTCATGGGAAGCGCTCAACCCAATGTCCAACAATGTCCACTCAAATACTAGGAACATAGGATGGGGTAGAATCATCGAATGGAGAATAAGCATGGTGATTATTAGATGAAATTTGATTGATGGTGACAATGCTTCCATTATGAGGAAAATTCATTACTCAAAAGACTATAGACACCACAATATTCATAGTGTATACATAATCACACCCAATAATAATATTGATGTCTAATGGGCCATTAACCACTATTATATTGACCATAAACGTCTTCCCTCCTAATGTTATGGGAAAATTGGTAAGATACCTCAAAGATTGACTAGGTCTTCTATCAAAAACCAATCACTGACTAGGAGAAAACACAAGTTGGGGAGAACCTATACCTTGGCAAGTCGAGGAGGATAAAATGCTTGTAGAGGATCGTTCATATACTATACATTAGTGGATTCCTTTTGAATAATATTCAATCTTTACTAGGAATGACACAAAAGCAGGAAGGTGAGGATTCATAAGGCTATTCCAATCAAAAGAAACACTCTTAGGATTTGGTGGGAGTATCCTCAAGGTGAGTTGGATGCCCCCTTGTTTAGAAGGTTCTGAATTGGGAATGAATAAAACATGTTTTGTAGACACATCACTCTCTAAAAGAGGAGTGGGATCAAATGAATATTGTTTTGGTGCATCACTTCATCAACGAATGGTTGAGTAGGTTGTTGAGGAACCATGGGTGGTTATGTAGTAGAGGAGACTTAATCCATTGGATACACTTTGTTTATCTATGGAATAAAACGACATAAGTGAGTAAGGTTATCTCCTTTTCAAATTATAAAAGGGAACTTAGGATTTCATATTGCTCATCTAGATTTCAGAATAATATCAATTCCCCTAACATGAATTGTACTAGATGGTATATTTCCCCCATCATGACTTGCAGTGGCTTCTTTCATATCACCAGTATGACTTGCAGTGACTAGTTTTTTTCCCCCAAACATGAATTGCAATAGTTGATTGCTCGTCTCCAACATGACTTGTAGCAGTTGGTGACATCTCCCTTTATTTTTTCTTATTTTTCTTATTCTTCCATTTTTTATTCCTTTTAGAGTTATGGTTACTAGGAGATGCAATTACACTAGAAGAGGAAGGAGGGGAAATATATTTCATCAAAAAAACAATATTAGGAGTATTTAGAACATGGAAAATGGTCATTAACCAAACTGGTAGCCCTGCGGACAAGCCAAGAATATTGAATATGGTTGTTAAAGGTGCACAAAATATTCCAAAAGAAGGAGAAGTAGAAGAGTCCCCATTCATAGGGGTCCCTTGAATTTTTTTCATATAAGAATTCCTCAGATATGACTGGTATTATATGAAAAGGGAGTGTTGGTGGGATATGGAAACACCGATCCTCCCAGATAACTGCCCCGAGAGACATTGGTTCTCCTAGCGACATAACTTCCCCCAACATTAGGAAAAAAAATAGGGGTAGGAACAAACCCAAGGTTAAAATTCCAATCAAAAGGAAAAACACCATTTTTTATCATCATCATTCCTATAGGTTCACCATAAATATATTGGAATCCACTTCCAGTAGTAATACCAAGGCCTTTCCCCCCACTGGAAACAAATCCATATCCAGGAAATTGTGATGACTGGATGTCAAAGGCATAGATATGGTTATACCCATCCCACCAATTGGTGGCAAGGAGGTGGTCATCATGACTTCTCCCAACAGAACTGTGGATGTATAAACTATTCCTCCCCTCTTGGCTAACCCATGAAATTTTCATTAAATTCAATGTTGAGTCCAAAAATATCAAATATATGGTCACAAGGTTGGTTGAGTGATGCTAATTTAAATTTGATAGGTGAGTGGGCTAGTCATTGGGATAAATACATATCCACTCTTTAGAGGGAACATATTAGACTTGTTCCACTTGGGGATAAACTTATTTGGGGGAGGATAATGCTTGGATGCAGTTACTCAACTAAACTAGGTTGTAAGGAATTATTTGATATAGGGATAAATTATGAGGCTTGGTGCTAGAAGAAACTTTGGAAAGTCAAATATACCCCCAAAACAATTCTATTTATGTGGCTTGCTCCTAATAGTAATGTACTGGCCTAAGAAATTGTAAGGAAAATAAACAAGGAGGGGCCTAGTTTTTGTCTTCTTTGTAGGAGCAGTGAGGAAACAATTGTTCATATTTTGTTTTGTCTTGTACTTATTCTTAGCACATTTGGAGGGACCTTGAATATCAATTAGGCCTCAAAAACTTATAGAAGGATACTTCTCTAGATGGTTTTCCAACACAGACTTGAAGCCTTTTCAAGAACTTCCTTTCTTGGTCCTTTGGGGTATATGGCTAGCATGTAACTCAATTTTATTTTGGGAAGGGTTTTTTCAATATTTTAAAACCTCTTCTAAAGTCTTTGGTTTAATCTCATATTATAATAACGATATTGTACCAAATCCACCAAGGCTTGTGGGTGATCTTACGGTGGACAGGTCTAAGCCATGGTGTTTTTTCAATGGTGTTTGCTAGGATATTCTCTATGGATGTGGTTTTGTTATGCAATTTTTTGATCACCATTTTTTTCATCTCAAATCAAATGCATGGAGGGGTACTAATATTTTTAGTGAATTTATGGCTCTGTTCCTACTTTTAAAATTCTCACTACACCAGGGAAATGATACTCTTCAAGTATATGGTGATTATAAACAAGTCACAAACCATGTATATGGCAATGTACAAATACAGAATGTCAACTTAATCTTATTGGCAGAACATCTTCATAAGATCACTAGCTTATTTTTTCATATTGAATTTTCCCATATCTTTAGGGAATCAAACCAAACAACGGAAAAGATCTCTAAGGAAGGAAATCATATTTTATTTGAAAACCAAATCATACTAATGGAATTCGATGATGGATGAGAAATGATTCGAAGTCAATTAATTCTTCAAGAATTTTAATAATGTTATCACACCATAATATGTAAGTTTTAATTCCTAATTATTTTTCTTTGTAACTTTTGTTACGGACTATTTTGGACTTTTACTATAAAGGGATTATCCCTAGTGAAGAAATTGTTAAAAGGATTGATAGGTACAGTTGAATAGGTTAATCTAATTGGAGGATCGGCTTTCATTGTGTTGATGCACTTGATGAATGTATGTATTTCCACCTTGAATATAAATATGTTTTTTTCTATGGGAAAAAAAGACATATTAAATTGTATTTCATTCCAATGATTTTTTTTTAATTTCTTGTAAGTAGTTGGATATTCAAAGTAGTGTTCACTATGAGAAATAATTAATAAATCCTCAAAAATCATATCTAGAACATTAATATGATAGGTTACCTACCCAAAAATATCCCTTCACTTCCCACAACCCATCTACAGAGTGTTCAAGCAAGTCCATACATTTATATTTCATGTTGTTTGTTGCTAAAATATAGAGCTTGAAACCTCAACATAGATTCCAAAGTTTTAATGGTGGAAGAGTTACTTTAGTTAGGGTTTTAAAAGAAGTGGTTTATGCCATCTACAGTAAGACATGCAAGAGTGCACATTCTCCATATGTGATGCAAGAATCCATTTGAGAAACAAAACTGCTCTTATTTCAATAATGGAAAGATACCACAAACTTGTAGTGTTTAATTGATGAGATTGTGGTTTTGTTGTAGATCAAAATTTACACAAAACAATTCCTTTGACATGGTTGGGTTTACATTTTATCCATGAAATATTATTTTCCTAAACTAATTCTAACAAGTCACGAAATGAATGTCAAAGTGCACATACAAAATAATATTATTCCAATGCTTCTATTCAATAGATCTTTTATTGGTTATTTATAAACCATATGAAAATCACCTCTCTTTTGTATGTGACATAACCACCTATATTCACATTGGCATTTAATTTATCCCACTTTGTACGTATGCTAATTTTATTTTTATTTTAGGTTGTGGGAAGATGAAAGGGAAAATGGACGAGTAGTGAAATATTCACAGTTTTAATTCCAGTGAATTTTAATGTAATTATGCAAATGTGATTTAGGATGTTGAAACAATATATTTGGGAAGGAGACCCTCTATTGATCGATATGGTTGAGGGAAAAACTACACAAACTGTACATTGAAATGATTAATAAAAATAATAATAATTGGTTTTGATACAAGACAGACGATAATAATGGGGGCTATGATTCCACAACAGAGGGGGATAAATGGGGGTCAAAGGGGAAACCAATGTCATTTTCCTTACTTAATGTGTCATTACAATATAATTCTTATTTGACTTATTAGACACTCAATCATTGAATCCATGTAAGAGGTTGGTTGAGGGAGTCAACCCACCTAGTTATGACAACATGGGATGAGTACAAGAAAGCATGGTAGAAGTTTCATAGTCAAGAAATCCTTTTGGGGAAGAGTGAGATTCAAGCAAGAAAGAGAGAAGAAGGAAATTCAAGTAGGAAGAGGGAACATTTTTTACATTCTAATTTTTGGGTAGTAAGAGAGGAGTTGGGTGTTGGAAAACAACACCAGGAATGATAGCCATGGAAATAAACCTTGTTGGGCTAAGTTTGATGGTATAAATTAGGTTAGGCGCTTGTGACAACTTGGAGAAGCTATGCATTAATGATAATAATGATGATGTATGGTTTTAATTGACATTTCCTATTGAGGAAATAGTTCAAGAGCCTTGAGAAGGCTATTGTCATCACTCCTAGAATATCTATAAAGTATTGGAGTCCCCATATATGAGATTTCCTATCCAATTAGGTGCATTGGAGACCTATACGAAAGTTGTAGGGCCTGAGGGACTGCGTGGTAGAGAAGAAGGATCCCATTCTGTGGGTTTTGCAGGTTGAGGGGAAATACAATTGGTGGATTGGAATTATTGTAGGACTAAGACCTAGGTTTTTAGGCTACTGAATGTGGAGAGTGGATAGAACTCCTTTTGTACTAATAGCCTCAGCATGGGGGTGGATTGATGTTGAGAGAAAATCAACAACAAGCCGATGGTTTGGAGGAACATCCTTTGTATGCATCTAATTGGTTCATCTATTTAAAGATAAATTTATGTTATGTTTATTATGTTAATTCCACTGTGTAAAGATGAATATTTGAATGTTGTGCTTTATTTATTAAATGCATTCATGATTTTTTATTATGTTGTTACATGCATGATTAATTTAACATGCTCCCTACTATTAATTTTATTTTCATGTAGCATTTAAATCCATTTTTAGTAGGTGGATATGTTACAAGTAGAGTCCAAAGTGAGTCAATTGGGTTTGACTACATGACCTAGGCATTCCCCATCGACAACATACCTTTGGCGATGGTTCAACCAATTGAGCTAACCCCTAGGGACATTTTTCCCAAGGAAATGAAAGGAATCTCCACTGTCCGATCACTATGGTGGCTAGTAGCATTAGTAGACTTTACCAAATTTGAATTCATGACATATGGCCTCCTCATTGGCAACATGTGTTGGGTTAATGGTTCAATTGATTGAGTTGTCCCTTGGGGCTCGTGTGTCCATGTGTTCAGACACACACACATGCTTGGTGAATTATGTTAATAATTGCAAATGGATTGTTTCAAGACATAGTCTGTCATGAGGTGTTTGATTCTAATTTGACTAAGGTTTGAGTCTTGTTGGGTTATCAAATATTATTGTGGATGCAAATTGAGGAGACCTCCATTCAAATATTTCAAAGGAAGGGGCTATTTTCAGAGCTTTTCATAAGGAAAAAAATAGTTTAAATAAAAAATAGATAATTAAAATTAAAATTAATTAAAAAAAAAAATTAGAATAGTCAAATAAAATCACATTTTGGAAGGAAAAAACAATTGAACGCTTTTATTTATTTATTTTGAATTTACTAAAATTTGTATATTGTAAACTATTAATCTAATATTGTAGCAAATAAACCCTCCTTCCCTTCACAAATCCTATAATAATGTGACAAACATTTTTGGATGAAGAAAGTTCTACCATGATCCAAGATTTGTGCATGGTGGAAGAATATTGTTATGTTTTTCTTCGATCGTAAATTGACCCCAAATAATGCAATTATAATTATAGATAAGTGGGAAATTTGACTTTCTTTATGGCTAAATGCTCAAAACTATATGGAATTTTGCTACAAGATTAGATAAATCCAATTGTAAATAATGAGAGATACATGTGTGTTTTCACATATCTAATTTAATGATTGTTTTTATTGTTAAATTTTTAATTGGAAACCTGATGCAGGAGCATCGTAAGCAGCCAGCCAAGTGAGCATGAAGGCGAAAGACAGCTGGGAAAAGCACATCACACGTTTTGCACATTTTGAAATATTTTTGGAAAGATTAAGAAGCGGATATTAATGTAGTAGCTAGAAGTGTACTTGCATTTATATATGGTTGTTGTAAATAGATCATGAACGATTTTCTTTCATATGTCAATGTAAAAGGCATTTAAGCCCAGTTAATGAAAGTAGGTAGATTTGAATTATAGATTAGACAGTTTAGAAGAGTAGGAGGGAAAACAGATATAGAGACCCTCACCATTGTATCATTGTAGGATGATGAACATTATTCTCATCAAGAGATGTAGCAGAGAAATGTAGAGAAGAACCCATGTACAGGAGTATTTGAATTAATATATGAAGCTTTGACTTAGATTTCATGGTGTTATGATGTTTTATGTTTATACATGTTGAATGGTATGCTTACAGTTGTTTTACTCTCTCTGTTATGCATTTATTATGAGGCTATGTTGTGTATGTATGATTTCATGTTGAATGTTTGAAGTCTGAGAGAGAGAGAGAGAATGAGTTTCAATTGTTTCTCTTCCTGAGTGAGAGAAGTTCCTGCAAGTAGTGTAGTGAAACGTCTGCAAGGTGTGCGTTGACGAAGGTTCTGAGTTTTATCTCAGAAAGCTCAAGAGGGATACCCTTGTTCTCATTCCAACAGAAGTGTAGGTGGAGCACAAAAGTCGTGCAAGGTGTGTGCAGGCTAGTCGAGGCCTTAAACTTATCAACTAAGGTTGAAAGGTAAAGGATTGTTGTTGCAGAAGGTGCACAGAGTCGAAGAATCAAATACTTAGAAGTATTTGAAATATTGTCGCAAGGAGTGCGTGCAGGAGTCCCTTTGATACTTGAGTTGCAAGTGAAATCTCAGAAGGGCCAACACCTTTTGAAAGTACTCAAGGGGAGATGGAGATCGAAAATGTCTCGCAAAAGTTAAGTTCTAGTGGAATAACACTGGTTCATTTCGCAGAAGATGTCAAGGAGGAAATGAGCTGTCAGAATTCTCCAAGGTGAACTTTCGAAGTTGCGAGGACCGTAGGATATAGAGAAGCTGGAAGGTGGATAGGGGAGGATGAACCCATCACTTTGGTATCAGGAATCAATGTGGAACGTTGATCGTGATTTGTTGTGAGCCATCAGATCATTTCGGGGATTTGGAGTTTGTAAGTCCAGAGTGTAAGACAAAATCCTTGGTCACTCTAACTCTTGAATCGCGAAAAGAATTGTTAAGTGAATGATTTCGGGATTTTGGTAATTCAGGATTCGGAATACCGGGAATCCTGATGACAAGGAGCCAGGGGAATTTGCATTGAAAACCCTGAAAGTTACGAAACACAGAATATCCTTGTAGTGGCATTTCTTCATTTCATGGATTGACGTTTCGGCATTCCTGTTGACAAGGATTCAGGGAACTTCAGATAAGAAACCCTGAAGTTGCGAAACACAAAATATTGTGAAGTGGCATTTTGGAATTTTGGTGTTTTGGGGTTCGAGAATTCGGGGATTGTGGTGACAAGTGTTTTGGGGTCGAGAATTTTGAACTCTTGGTACCCAAAAGCTCTAAATAACATGGGCCATTGGATCTAAAGGGAGGCTATTATCTGTTGATTTCATGGAAGGTGCCATTTCAGAATTCGAGGTTTCGAAGTGGTAGGGAACGATAGTTGAAGGCTTGTTCAAGTCCCGAAAGCCAGGAAGAGTGACAGGTGGTAGGCATCCACGTCAGAGACCAAGGACAGTTGAGAAGACAGGTGGCACGTACTCATGGCCAGTTAGTGTCAATTCCCGTTGACCATTTTGGGGTTTCGAAGATTGGAGAGTTGAGAAGCCTTGCATCAGGATTCGTGAAGTCGTGAAGTCTGAAACTCTGAATCAACAAAAAGTCCCATTGGAAGCCAATCTTTTGCTGAACACATCGGGGTTTGGCATTTTGGTATTTTCGAAAACTAGAGGTTGGTGGTTCTTTGTTCCAGAATTCCTGAAGTCGTGAAACATGATACAGTTGTGAAGGAGGACACAGTCAAAGATTTTGACGTTTCGGCATTTCAGGTTTTGGTGGGTTAAAGAGCCAGAAATTCGACAGCGGGAATCGTGATATCGCAAATCCCAAAGTAGCGAAGAGCTCGACTTTATTGTGGTCAAGGAGACTTAGGTGATGCCTTGTGTTTGATCACACAGGGCATATGCATAAGGACCCATGGATACACCATCGTTTGTGTGAGGGACTCCCTCTGGGGAAAATTAAAGAGTCAATTAGACTCAGGAGGGCAGATTTAGAACGATCCTGAGCAGATCTCGGCTTGAGGGTTCGGGGGTCTGCGTCAAAACCAAATTTTGTGCAACCATAATATATATATATATATATATATATANGAGAGAGAGAGAGAGAGAGAGAGAGAGAGAGAGAGAGAGAGAGAGAGAGAGAGAGAGGATCTACAAAATCCATTAATATTTATTTTTCTTTAAGTTTCATGTTATTTTCACAAATTTCTCATTTATTTTGCAACAATGTTATTAAATTGTGAATATATAAAAGTAACCAATAATTTTTTGAAGCTAACATGAACAATTTAGTCCCAAGTTTATCTTTTAAACTACAAACATATATTCAAACTAATATAGTGAACAAAAAATTAAATGGTTAACTCTATTGTAAATATGCTTCAAACAATCAATACCAATTATTAAAGAAGCTTCCTCTAATATAATCATGATACAAGTCTCCATTCTAGGCCCTTTATAGCTATATAGATTCAAATATCACATATTACTTGCAGAACCATTCCATGGTATACAAAATAGTATAGCATATTGTGAAGACATATAGAACCTTCATGTAACTCTTAATAGGATGAAGCAATGAGTAGATCATCGTTACATTAAACAAAGTTTTATGTAGAAGATTACTAATATCCATGACTCCAACCCTATAAAGAATAACATGAAATATAATACAAATTGAAAATTTACTCCAAATTTGTAGACTTATGATTTTGAGTTTCCTTTATCTAATCATGTATATTGTCTAATAATAATAATTGGATCGGGTATCATAGTACAAAATGAACTTATAAAGTTCGATTTTTTGTTCTTCTTATTTGAAATATATACACATTATGGAATATCTCATTAAGTAAAAGAATATCCCTCAAGAATAATTCAAATGGGAAGACCACTTCATGAAACAACATTCTCAAATATAACTATTTCTGAGTAATTCTTTTTAAAAGGAGAGCTATACTATGTTCCTTTTTAAAATGAGAGCTAGACTATGTTCCTAATCCTTATTTGTATTATTATATTAAGTATACCTAATTATATTTCCCCTGATAAAATGAGTCCCCTGATCACTCATCTAAATTCTAGGGCATCCAAATATTCCAACTACTTGTTCAAACAGGAAGTGCGTTGTAGTCTTTGTGCTGCAATATTTTATTGTTGTTGCTTCATCCCATCTGGTTAAATATTTTGTCATTGTAATGATACACCTTGATCCTGATATTCTAGCGGGTGGATTAATTGGTCCTACAAAATCTACTGCTTATTTTTCAAACACCTTAAGAGTTACCTGGGGTCTCAATGGAATCTCATCCCTCTTAGATGGATTTCCTACCCTCTAAAAGACATCACAATTGTGGAAATACTCATTTTCATCCTTTTAAATTGTTGGCCACCATAATCCTGTGCACAATATCTTCTACGAAGTAGCCTTCCCTGCATAATGTCCTCCGACTATTCCTTCATGTTCTTCTGCCAAATGATACGACATTCATGCTTCATAACACATCTTCTCAAAATTTTGGTTGCACCTACTGTATAAAAGTGTCCTGCAATAAGTTGATAGTCTACAACTCTAACAACCAAATTTTTATTCTGTGTAGTATTATATTCCTTTGGGGAAAATCAAGTACTCAAAAACTCAATAATGTCAACAAAATATTCATCAACAATATGTACTGAAACGAGTTGTGCATCAGGAAAATTCTTCTCCAAGATGCTTGGTTCCTCTCCATTAGTTATCCTTGACAAATGATCTAGCCCTACATTCAGTTTTCCATCTTTCACAACAACTTCAAAATTAAATTCATGAAATAGCAACAACCATCTACATATTCTTCCCCCCAACACTGGGTTGTTGACTAGGTATCTAAGAGTAGAGTGATTTTTAAACATCTTAAAATGTTGGCCTAACAAATAATGTCTAAAATTCTGCAATGTATACACCATAGCCAAACCTTCTCTTTCTATTGTATTGTAGTTTTTCTTTGAATCTGACAACTTTCTACTTGCAAATGCTATAGGGTGATCTACAACACCTTCTCCTCGTTGTATGAATATTGTTGCAAGTGTTATTGAAGATGAATCTACATGAATGTGGAACTCCTTTGACCAATCTTGAAACACTAAAATTGGTGATGTCACCATTTTTTTCCTTCAAGATGTCCAAACTCTACTGGCTTTCATCATTCCACTAAAATTTGATACCCTTCTTTAACAATTTCTCCATGGGCATCGTAATATGTTCATAGGCCCTTATGAAATGTTTTTAACCTGCACAAAATAGATCTAGTTAAACAATAACACACACATTTGCAGAGAGAATTTGAGAAATAAGAAGAAGGAGAGAAAGAATAGAAGAATTCTCATTAACCATTGTGAATAATGAATAATTTATGCATGATATACTCTTTATAACTCAATGAGTGTGCACTAGAGGAGAAACAATTCACCATAGTGGTTGTATAGAGTGATATGGACACATACCAACAGTTACGAGAGTGAACTGCCACCTAGTCTAGTCTCTCAGGATGCTACAGGAGTGAACTGCCACCTAGTTGAGTTAACTAGTCAACTAGTCTTCAATTAACTAAATGAACAGAGAGTAATGAGTTAAATCAGGGAATCAAGGGTAATGCGCCAATATGGTGATGATCCAAAGGAAAGGTCGAATTAGCATGGTTATGATCCCAATGTTCCATGGTGATAAAACCAATGCAACATCTAAACTCAACTCAACTAGTCAAACTGAAGTGTCAACTGAAAGAGAATATTCTCCAGGTGGAATATTATCCCCTAAAATATAGGAGACTGGATAATGACTAATTATGACTAATAAACAAGGAAAACCCTTAGGAAAAATAAATCCTAGGTGTGTGTGAAGTAACTCCAATACCCCCCCACCCCGAACATCACTATGGTGAAAATAAAGAATGGGTCCCGAAAACGAGGCCATGTTAGTACCCAAATACAAAAGATAC
>ML782639.1:890699-908900 GCA_009831015.1 Picea engelmannii | reverse complement strand
CCTCAGGTTACAATGTATGTAAAAAGAAGAACTACAGTTGCTAGTAAATTGTGTCCTTCACTCCAAGACGACCTCATGGAGAATGGAACTTCTACTCAGAGAAGGTCTTGGTGAAGATGTATGTCGTATGTTCTACTGAAGGACAAAATTGTATGTCTATTATCCCCTCATGTGCTAAGTCTCAGATGTAGTGGATGTGGATCTCGATGTGCTTCATCTTCTTCCCTTGAACTGGATCTCTACAGAACTTCAGATTGCTCTAGTTGTCAAACAAGATGAGGATCGGTCGATGAAACTAAATGCCCAACTCAGTGAGAAAATTGTGTACCCAGATAGCCTTATTGGTTATGTTAACTACACCTCTGTACTCTACCTCAACTGAAGATAGAGAAATGGTAGCTTGCTTCTTGCTTGACCAATAGATAGGCCTAGAACCAAGACTAAGTGAGTAACCAAATGTAGAATTGTGATCAGTCTTATCGCCAGCCCAGTCAGAATCAGTAAACCCGATGAGATATAATGTAGAGTTTGTTTCATAATGAATCCAAAAGTTGATGGTTCCATGCATGTATTGAAGGATACACTTTGCATCCTTCCAATGTAGCTCATGCGGCTCCTGCATGAACTTAGAAATTGTGCCAACTGCATAGGAGAGGTCTGGTCTGGAGTGTGGGAGATACAACAAGATCCCCACAAGTTGTTTGTACAATGTGTTGTCAACCAATGGAGTCTCCTCGCCATCCTCAAGTTTGACTCTTTATAGGAAAGGAGTCGGAGCAGACTTGCAGTCTGTCATGTGAAATCTCTCAAGGAGATCTCATGCATACTTGGCCCGAGACAGTTTGTTTCCTGATGCATCCTAACTGATCTCAAGTCTAAGGAAGAAGTGTAGTGGACCCATGTCCATCATCAAAAACCTGTCATGTAGAATCCTCTTGACTGCAACAATCGTTGACGTTGAGAAACCGGTGATCAACAAATAATCAACATACAGAACTAAAAGCAGAAGTGAATTAGTCGTCCTGAGTACGTAGACATTCAGGTATGATTTACAACATAAAAATTTCTGTGACAATAGGTAGGAATCCATCTTGGCATACCATGTCCTCGGAGCCTGCTTGAGGCCATAAAGGGATTTCTTCAGTCGACAGAACAAAGATGAGTCTTATATAAATCCCTAGGGTTTCTCCATGTACATCTCCTCAGAGAGATCACCATGAAGAAATTAATTCTTCATGTCCATCTGATGGACTTTCCATCCCTTGGCTTCCTCGATGTCAAGTGCCAATCATATGGAATCCATCTTCGCAATTGGAGCGAAGGTCTCATCATAGTCAATACCATGAACCTGTTGAACTCCTTTGGTGATAAGCCTATCTTTGTATATGCTAATCTGTCCATCTGCTGCACTCTTGGTCCTATAGACCCATCTGCATCTGACAAGTTTCCTCCCAGAAGGGAGGGGAACCAGATCCCAAGTTTGGTCCTCGAGGAGGGATTTGTACTCCTCCTGCATGGTGGATTCCCAAAAGGTATTTCCAACAGCCTCGCCTTAAGACTGTGGATATGAAGACTGAACCAAGAAAATATGCTTGGAGGGCAATGGTTTAGTGTTAGTGAGTGAAACAGGAGGCTCCTCGAAATAAAATCAAGTCCTCCTAGTATCAGTTGGATCACCAATGAGATCCCCTGCATCATGAAGAGTGGTTTGTGCCCACTTGGGCCTCATATCTAGCTATGCAACTACATCTGGATGTTTTGACTCTACATCTGACTGTACTGACTCTGAATATGAATCATCTGAGTCCTCTAAATTGGATCTCTCATATAAAGAAGAGTCGGCATGTGCATGCTCATCATCTCAGATATGTGGAAGAGTGAAGGTGTTTGCATGCAGATCCTGAGGTGCATGCAAGACACTTTCCTTGAATTGGACACTTCGCTCAATGATGAGATGATTTGAGGAAAGGTCAATAAGTATATATCCATTCACACCGTCAGGGTAGCAAAAACAAATGCACTCAGCGCTCTGTGAATCAAGTTCCTTCCTGTTTTCAGAGGGAATTCGGGCCCATGCACGTGAAACAAAAATGTGAAAGTGGGTCACTTCCAGTTTGAGGCCACTCCAATCCTCATAGGGGGTATTATCCTTGACAGATATATGGGGATATATTTTTTGGATGTATGTTGCACAATTAAGTGCTTCGCCCCATAGTCTTTGTGGTAGTGACTTTGCATGCAACATGCAAGATGCCATCTCCTTTAGAGATCTATTTTTCCGCTCAGCAACTTTGTTTTCCTGCGGAGTATAGGGAACTGTGTGTTGCAACTTAATCCCTGCCTCATGGAAAGTATTATGGATCTCATTATTTACATACTCTGCCCCATTATCATTTCAAAGAACTTTTATCTTCTTTCCGGACTATGTCTCAACCAAGGCTTTGAAATATTTGAGGTGCTGAAAGACCTCAATTTTTTTCTTGAGAAAGTAGATCCATGTAAATCGTGAGAAAGAATGAACAAAAATGAGAAAAAACCTCACTTTTCTGATGGATGGATGCAGAAAAGGACCCATAAGGTCATTGTGGATCAGATCTAAAGGTGTAGAAGCTCTCAGAGACTTTCCTTTGTTGAATTTCTCTTAAGGGTGTTCTCCGAGAAAAAATCCCTCACACACTCCCTTAGAGAAATGGATGTTTGGTAGACCATCAACCAATATTTTCTTGCTAAGTTGTTGGATGTATCTGAAATTCAAATTTCCAAACCTTTCGTGCCATATCCTACTACTTTCATCAGCATGAGTAAGTAGTAAATCAGAATCATGTTCAATGAATTCAGAAAATGTATACAATCTAGACTGATGATTTACCTCACCAGTAGCAACCCTAGAGTTGGTTTCCATGTCGTAGATGTCCACGAAATTTTGTGTGAATACGAATTTATTTCCAGTGCCGAAATTCATCATCTGATACATGGAGAGAAGGTTGACAGAAAGTTTGGGAATGTGTAGCACATTCTCGAAGCTTCCGTTGGTGAGTTCAATCCTTCATTTGTTGGTGACTTCGACAGAAGAGTTGTCCCCCATAAGAATCGGAGGAAATTTTCATGCATCCAATGAAGAATATACTTCTTCTAATGTAGCCATGTGATTTGATCATCTTGAATCAATGATCCAAGCATCAAGAGAGGAGTTGATGGCAATCAAGGCATGGTTAGAATTTCCTTTCTTGGAATTTACATCTTCTGGCTTCTTCTTCTTTTCACCCTCAGGGATGTGATCTCCAAGGTTGTTTTGATGAAGTATTTGAGACATCATATATATATATTTTTTCATGCATGCGTATTCTGAATGGAACCCTTTTTGAAAATACATGCAGTTATCCCCTTTTCTTCCCTTTTCCCCTTTGGATCTGGAGGCATCTATGAAGGATTTTTTGTACCCTTCCTTCTTCAGATGTGCATGATATTTCCACTTATCTTTATATTTAGATTTATTTTATGTTTTTATGCCATCATGCACAGTGAGTGCATGCGCCCTTGGGCCTTTTATTGTGCTCATGTTGATGAGCTTGGTTTTCTCCTGTGTCACAGATTCAAAAAAGTCCTCAAGAGAAGGCATCTTCCAGGTGGCTCCAGAGGATAATATGACATTATGGAATGTGGATACACATACAAATAATTTGGGACCAAACTTGGAGATAATGGTGAGAACCATTTGTTTCTCCTCCTTCGATTTATTAACCCCACAAGATTTGAGTTGCGACAGTAAATCCTTGAATTTTGTGAAGAAATCTTGGATATTCTCAAAGCTTTTTGGGTCCAATGTGAGAAGATACACCTCCAGAATGTGTCCCCTCATCTCATACTAATTTCCAAAGAGCCCTTCCAAGGTGGTCCAGGATTCATTGGGAGTCTTACAGGAAGATATGTGAAAAAGGAGATCGGGAGAAATAAGACTGCAAATTGCTCTGAGTGCCTCATCCATGCGATTTAAGTACTTGGATTTTTCTATGGATGATGTCGATTTTCTATATGTATTCAAGTTTAACCTATACAATCCTTTGTTTCAGAGATGTATGGTTATTTTCTCCTTCCATGCAAAATAGTTGTAAGGTGTAAGAATGAATTCTTTTTGGAAATCCATCTTTCCACTGTCTTCAATCCTTTGTACCTGCAAACAATTTTGGTGTAGATTTTGCTTAGCAGTTCATCGACTCTGATATGATGTAAATGTGTTGAACCTTCACATAATAGATCTAGATAAAAAATAATACACATATTTTCACAGAGAATTTGAGAAAGAAGAAGAAGGAGAGAAAGAATATAAGAATTCTCATTAACCGTTGTGAATATGAATAATTTACACATGATATACTTTATATAACTCAATGAGTGCACACTGAAGGAGAACCAATGCACCATATTTGTGGTATAGAGTGATCTAGACACACACCAGTAGTTACGAGAGTGAACTACCACCTAGTCTAGTCTCTCAGACAGTTACATGAGTGAACTGCCACCCAGTTGAGTTAACTAGTCAACTAGTCTTTAGTTAACTGACTGAACAAAGAGTAGTGAGGATTTAACTCAGGGAATCAATGGTAATGCTCCAGTATGGTGATGTTCCCAAGGCAAGTTCGAATTAGCATGGTGATGATCCCATTGTTGCATGGTAATAAAACCAATGCAACATCTAAACTCAACTCAACTAGTCAAACTAAAGGGTCAACTGAAAGAGAATATTCTCTAGGTGGAATATTCTCCCCTAAAATATAGGACACTAGATAATGAATAATTATGACTAATAAACAAGGAAAAATATTAGGAAAAATAAATCCTAGGTGTGTGTGAAGTAACTCCAACATTAATTTTAAATGAAATATGAAACTATATACACATGTCTAGAATCAATCTTAACACTTCAACATGGTATTTGAATAAGATAAGGAATGTCCAATCATCGAAGTAAACATCCAAAAATTTATGTATAAAATACTTAAAGGAAACTACTGCTACCCTTTAAAAAATCAAAGGTGCATTCTTCAATCCACAAAAAATCACTGTGTACTGATATGATCCCCATTTTGTACGAAATGTAGTCTTATGTTGATCCTCTGTTGCTATCTTGATCTGTTGATACCCTAAAAATCCATCAGTAAATGAATATGCTTCTTGTCCTCCTACATTCTCCAATACTTCATCTATAAATGGAGTAGGGTAGGGATCATGTAGACATGAATCATTCAACTTATTCAAGTCTACACAAATCCTTATTCCCCCTTGCTTCTTCTCCTGCACTAGAATAGGGATAATCAACTCTGATTCAGACAGGTTCAATTATACCAGCCTCTAACATCTTCTCAATATTTTCCTTAACTTTATGTTTGTATATTGGATTCAACCTGTAAGGTCTCTGTTTGATTGATATGGAATATGGTATTAGAGGAATATTCATCTCTCCAAGTTCTCCTTCTACTCATTTCATCTCTGAAAAATGTTGTAGGAAATAGGTCAATTATACTCACGCAGTAACTGTGTTATGATTTCCACTTTCTGCTTGTCCCAATAGTCACTAATACTTGTAGTATTCAGACTCTCCTCTGTTCCAATATTAACTTTCTTTATCTTTAGTGGTGCACCATATTATTCTGAATCTAATTGTGGACCTTATGATTCTCTTTCTCCTTCTACTTCTATTATCTTAATATCATGTAGTTTTTCTTCTACTGGATCATCCTCTGCGACGTGATAACAATGTAGTTTCTCTTTGACTATCTGTCGATTCTAATTCTGATACACTATGACTATTTCAAATTCAGTTTCTTAAAATATCATGTCTCTTACTATCTTTAGTGTTGTATCCACCATTGGGTTCTCATGCTCAAATGAAAATGTAATAATAAATTTATGTTACATTTCCTCCCAATTGGCAGTTCCTCTGTGCAGTTCTAGTTTCGTATACTAGTTCCTTAGGATTCTTTCCAATGAATGAATAAAATAATGTGACCATTTCTCTAGTTTTACCAATATATATTGAACCATGCACCTCTCTATATGTTCTATGGGTTTTTCAATCCCATCATACTTCTCCAAGTACTTATTCTCCTGCTTTGCACCAAATATAATGCACATTAACCTCTTGCATCGATATTGATTATTGGTCTTCTCTTTATGATAACCCCACCAACATGCAAGTGTTTCTTTCAATGCTATATATAAAACTAATAGTCTTTTATTTTCCATAAAATCTAGTTCAAAAATCCTTAAAAATGCTTCCAAATTATTTTGACCATGAAAAGTAGGAGGTTCTCTTACCTTTGAGTCAATCCATCTCAATGCATAGGCCATCCTGGTACATCTTGTGGTATAAATATCAAGTAATCATTTCTTCCAATTCTATAGTCCTATGTCAGAATCTGAAGCACATGAACAAATTCCTCTCTAGCTTAGCATTCCATATGCAGTGGGGTTATTGTAGTCTTCTTCCCATGCAGTAGTTCTATAAAATCGATTCACTTCATCTGTGATGAAATTTTATGTCGCAGCTTCAATGTATCTTCCACCTTATGAGGGATCAAAGGGTGCTATAACTCTGTACTCTCCATATTCAAATATCATCTTCCTAGTATCCAAATTGATAATAGTGTGATTATCAAATGCCCAATCTAGTCCCAACAATGATGGGTAAGGTTGAGTATTGTCTATTGTTATGAGGAAAAACTCTCTATGGCTAGGTTAAAACACAACAAACATGTATGACTGCATAAATCAACTCAATTGAAACATATGCTATATAAACCAATGTAAAAAAGAGATAAGAAATAGGCCTACCTCATCCAAACGTTTGATGATGCCCACCGTTGAGCACTTCGAACCAAAGATTTATACCTGCAACAAGTTCTCAACAAACAAGCAGAGAAATCACATAGTGATAATATAAAAGGTCATCAAATTGGATAGAATAATCCAATAATAAACATAAAAAACATGCCCATGGATAATAATCATATATTTTCACGATATGAATTGGACAAGAAAGGAGTATTTCTAGTAATAAATAATCAGTAGAAGTGAAAACATTACAGACTTCTGTGTTGGCATGGTTCAGAACCGAGAAACCAACTTCCTTCCAGTTAGGCCTCCACCAAAGAGAAGCTCATAGAAGGGAGGCAATGAGGTTCTCCATCAATAAGAGAATATATTGGGGGCTGAACACTGTGTTCAAAATTAAAGGAAAAAGGGATGCTGACTCAATATGAAGTAATAATTTCTCCAGAGTAACTTTGCTCTAAAAGTTGAATTCTCTCTCCTTTTCCATAGCTCGGAATTGATTTCTTTATAGCATTCACAATTAAAATGAAGGGTTGAGTCTATGTATATGGTTGTTGTACTTTAACAGAGAAGCCTATGTATATGGTTGTTGTATAAGGTGTAAGATGTGTAAAAGTAGAAAAACTTTATATTTTTAGCTCTGGATTTATCAACCAGGGAAAGTAAGTCTGCATAGAGAAAATGGAGTAAGGCCCTCTCTACAATATTGCATAGGGTGAGGAAAATCTTCCTCTAACAGATGCCCCCTAATGTGTGAGGTCAGAGGAGAATCTGCGATGGTTGAAATACATTATAAATAACCCAAAAGTGGAGTGGTAGAGAACCAGATGGACGGAATCAATTTCCCATTACATTATGCATTGACTTTGTATACATGGTTGCCAAAAATTACACTGCAGATCCATGTGAAAAATATACCAAATAAGTGTTTGTGGCCATGAATAGGAAAATACAAATGCGGTTACATGCCAATAGTTGTCATAGTCATGAACAAGGCCTAGTAGAACCAGTCTCAAAACCAATATGAAGATATCTATATACCATGGAGTATGATCTGATCTCCCATGATCACTGAAGTCATATAGGTACTGGTCCAATGAAAAAGGAACCAACAACTCAGGAAAGTTGTGGCCACATAGTGATGTCTTCAAGTCTTCTACACAATCCGTCAAAGGTGAAAGTCTACATCATGTGAATAAAGGAGTTGAGGTCGAACACAATGAGAGATCATTTGATTACCGGTCATTGATGTATACCACTAACAAATGCGAGACAACCTACCGATCATGAAAGTAGGTAGCAAGGCACTGAGTACATTCTTACAAGTGTGAATAGAGGATTCGAAGTCGAACACCTGAATAATCCATCGATCAAGAGACATTGATGTATTCCCAACTGTCAATGGTGAGAGAGCCTGCCAATGATGACTGCAAGAATCAAGGTACTCATAAGACTCTAGGTCTCGTTTCCAAAATAAATGATCTGAAGTTGATGGAAAGAGACCCATTGAAAGGAGACAATTAAGGCATATCTCATCAATCAACATGAGGTACAAAGCAGGAGATTCATGATTTGGTGGAAATTGGACGAAGAACATGTTCATGAACCAACGACTCTGTGCATATTTTGCGTGTACCAAGTGCAAGTGGTACATGAAAAAGACCCTCTCAATAGCAGCCAATGATGAAAACGACTGACAAAGGAGAGGAAACCACCAATAAGGCTAATGGCATCCACGACACTACACAAATCCAAATGTGTGAATAGATGTCTTGTCGTCGAACACAAGGGAAACCACCTAGTCAATAACCAATAATGAAATGTCGACTGTTGGGTTCAAGTTTACCTACCAATGATAAAAGTAGGGCCAGGGTGCATGATAGGACTAAAGTATCATGTGATTCTAAGATAAAGTGAGGATATGGCCGACATGCAAAGTCAAGAGTTCTGAGGAGTGGCCGACACAAGTTGATAGGCTTCCTTTGAACAAGAGTATGAGACATATGGAGGACTCCAGTAGCATAGACCCGATGATAAAATCATGAGATGCAGAAGGCATCAATGAAGTTCTATGTAGGTACTGATAGAGTAACCAGTCGGTAGAGAAGACTCTGTAACGATCTCAGCTTCCTAAGGCCATGCTAATCCAAAAATTATGATGACAAATGGACTCAATAAATTTTTTCTGTGTTCAAAGGTGACAAAAATGTTTCCAATATAAGATAATACTCCCTTCTTGCCCATCTTTTTTTGTTTTTTCATAGACAAATGAATTCTATGATACAGAGGAGGAAATGAGTGTCACAAGTAGGAAAAAATAGATATAGTAGTGGAACATACCTATGCTCACTGTAGGGAAGTGCATGTGGGGGATGGACACTTGGGGGAATGTTCCCTCCTAGGTATAGGGTGTCAAATTACGAAGGATATAAACAAGGATCTGCTTGGTTGAGGATGCAAAAACTGCTCAGACAAACGGTTTATAATGCAAAGCGAGAATCGACTATAGGCTCAATACTACAAACAAGGGCATGAGACACAATAACAATTTAACACCAAAACATGTCCTTTTTTATATCTTTTAGTCTATTTGGTGTAAAAAAGGGGTAAACTTGTGCCAAATAGACGTCTTTTCAAAACCAATTTACGAGTGTGAAAAAGACAAGTTCACTTGACGATCTTTTCGCTTTTGATAATGAGTTAGAAAAGAGCTTAACTAAGACTCGTGATCTTTCAAGTCCAATTAAATGAGTGTGAAAGGGACAAATCACTCAACAATCTTTTCGCGTTTTTAGACGAGTCAGAAAAGGGCTTAAATTAAACCCGTTTGGGAGATTCTAGGCAGGAAGTCTCGAGGGAGGCCAAGGCTATCATTCCAGATGTAAGGCCTATCCATAGAGATCCTTACCAAACAAAAATCTAGATATAGAAATGCTATCATAATTTCTTTTATGTTCACTATTCATCATAATAACAATTCACTGTTTAGCAGAATTTAAAAATGCGAAGCATGATAATGAATAACATGTTCAGCATAAAAAAAAATTAGCAATATAACAATAATTAAAACAACATATTAATGATAATAAATACCTCAAACTAATTTTTTTCTGAAGCTCTACCCAGGTTGAAGCTCTGCCCAAAACTGATTAACCTCCCAGCCAGCTAGGAACTGTCTATTTGGCTGCCTAGCCCCATGATTCCTTACGATTTCCTGGCCCCCGAGCCCAAAATTCCCAGCAACACTAGTGCCTTGTGAGAGATTCCCAAAAACCCTTTCTCCAATTTCCTCCTCCTCCTCCTCCTCCCCCTTTTGAAATTCAAAAATCCTCAATCAGAAAATCATCCCTCTTCCAAGTCCTCCCCTTCTTTCTTAGCCTCCTCTCTCAAATCTCCCTCATTAATTCCCAACAACCTTATCCCCCCATTAATTCCTAACAACCTTATCTCCCCATTAATTCCCAACAACCTTATCTCCCCATTAATTAGTTCACCCACCTTTTAATAATTAAATAATAAAAGACTTATTAATATATTTTAATAATTAATTAAATTTAAATTAAAAACTATGATAAAATTAATCAATTTGGGTTGTTACATACACCCACCCTTCAATAAAATTCATCCTGAAGTTATATTAATTTTCCATACAAGGGTAACAACACAAGATTCATACATCCACATCAAATAATCAACATCATCAATTTAAAACACTTATACATACTAGTGTACATGTGCAAGGCATAATGTGTAGCTAGCACATATAGGACTTGTGCATGTACTAATGAAAATAATTATCACTCCTGAAATAACTCTTGTATGTGTCCAATCCAATCAACAAAACCATTCATTTCATAAAATATAGTAAACTATTTAAATGCTCCTGAAATTCCTCATTTACAAAAATTTAGCACAAGCTACATTCACTTTGGTAATTTTAGTTTAGTTAAGTAAATATAAATATATGTATATAATACATACCTCCACCTATAGTTTTATCTAGTCCCTTTTCTGTCTGATCGTGTTCTTTTCCATGCCCTTTTTCTTGCCCAGATTGAATACTAACCTCCCAACCAGCTAGGAACAACCTCTCTGGCTCCCTAGCTCCAGGAATCCTTCCGGGTTCCTGGACCCCGAGCCCAAAATTCCCAGCAACACTAGTGCCTCATGAGAGCTTCCCAAAAATCCTTTCTCCAATTTCCTCCTCCTCCTCACCCTTTTGAGGTTTAGAAACCCTCAAACAAAAAATGATCCATCTTCCAAGTCCTCCCCTTCTTTCCTATCCTCCTCTCTCAAATCCCCATCATTAATTCCCAAAAACCTTATCCCCTCATTAATTACTAACAACCTTATCTCCCCATTAATTCCCAACAACCTTATCTCCCCATTAATTAGTTCACCCAGCTTTTAATAATAAAATAATAAAAGACTTATTAATATATTTTAATAATTAATTAAATTTAAATTAAAAACTATGATAAAATTAATCAATTTGGGTTGTTACACCAAACTTCTTTGGAAATTCATTGTCTTACAGATAGCCAACATAATCTTGGGAAAACCCAAATCTCTCCAAGTCGAGGAGGATAAAGCACTAACAGAGTATATAGTCTCTTTGATCGACTGGATAATGTTTCTGATAGGAAAAGACATAGGTGGGGGCATGTGATACCCTATAAGGCCATCCCAATCGAAGGGAACTTCCTCGAGACTTGGAGGGAGAGCACTCAGGGAGAGTATAAATCTCTCTCATTCAGAAGGTGTAGGATCACGAATGTTGATGACATGGTTGAAACATGCATCACCCTCTACAAGGAGAGTAGGATTGACTAGATATTGCATTGGTATGGACACTTCTTCAATACTAGGTTGAAGAGGATCCATGATAACGGAGATAGGAGACACATCACCCTCAACAATGGGGGTGAGGTTAGGAGGGAAATGCAGTGGCATGACCATCGCTTCAATCAAAGGAGGAACATGATGTGGGGAAACCACAGGTGCCTCAGAATCTGAAGGGACCTTTGGTGAGCCCCAGGCTTCTGGTATCTCAATAGTGACTGGACACAGACGAGTAAGGTGATATCCTTTTCAGGTACTGCAAAGGAATTTAGGCTCATGTATGAGGCGTCAAGGCTTGTCAATGCCCCCAACGTCATTCACACCGGCTGGTAACATACGCTCAACATGACAAGAATAGATGGGAGTGTCATCTACTGCATGATGTATAGAGGTTGGAGATGCAACATTGATATGACTCATGGTGATTAAAGAGGTTCCCCCAACATGGCTCGTAGTGGCTGGGTATGGGCTTTCAACCGGACTTGTAGAATTAGTTGACTTATCTCCAACATGACCAATAGAGGTTGGTGACAGAGCTTCAATATGACTGACAGTTACTGGGCTAGTGGTAACATTTGGTATTTGATGTCGAGGTCTAGGGAAATATTGACTATGAAATATTGCAGGCTAGGAAGGGTCCTGGTTTACCCTATGTCCATGTCCGGAAAGGCAGTATCCTTCATTTAACTATTTCAAAGAGGTGTGTACAGGTATCATGACTGAAGTCTATGAAGAGAAGGAAGTATGATAAGGACTATTCAAGTGAGGATATATGTTTCCCCCTTGTGAAGGGGTTCCATAAAGAGGGTATCCTGAACCGTAAAATTGATTCTCCTTGTAAGAAACACCCGGGAATACATGAGTACCCATCATGGGAAAAGTATTTGAAGGAACCGACAAGGAGGATGAAGGATACATAGATGGGGTGTAGTAAGTAGAGTAATAACCCATATAAGTATTGGCTTCTAGAGGAGCGTAGCTAGGATTAGATTTGTAAAAGGGGAGGTTCCAACCTCCCGTTGTGAAAGCAGCTCGAGGGACATGAATTAGATAAAACAAAGACATAGGAATTGGGGCCATGGTGCCCCAAGCTAGGATTCATATAAGTGGAACAGGGAGAGGATTGCAAGGGTGAAGGCATATCAACAAGA
Source organism: Picea engelmannii (assembly GCA_009831015.1). Classification (NCBI taxonomy): domain Eukaryota; kingdom Viridiplantae; phylum Streptophyta; class Pinopsida; order Pinales; family Pinaceae; genus Picea; species Picea engelmannii. The sequence continues at coordinate 896,076 of ML782639.1, read as the reverse complement.
GAATGACTAGAGACCCAAGGTGCAGACTGAGTACCGAAGTTCTGCATACTATTATAAGAAACTGGAGGATTCATCCCCATGAAATGAGTAGGCACTAGATCCTATTCCAAGGCACTAAATCCTAGGCTAGTTTGTGCACCTTAGAAAATAAAATCGTTACTAATTTTTTAAAAATTATAATGTTGATTTTATGGTCGTGATTACTCAAAAAGGTATAGTGATGAAACCCATGGTTTTATGAGTCTGCAAGAGAAGTAAATATGAAAGTAATGCAAAGTCCTAACTTTAACTTTTGATGAATGATATGCTCCTAAAAAATGATGCAATTTTCAAATTCAAACTTGCAATTCAAAAGTAAAGATGCAATCTTTCACTATATGCACTAAGCTAATGATAGAGATTCAAAGAAAAAAATTCCAAGCAATGAAAAATGACTATCTTTTTTATTTTCAATATATCTAAACTGAAAATGCATGGATTGAAAAGTAACTAGATATATATATATATATATCCCTACTATGTATAAAAGACAGATAACTCAAGCAGGATATCAAGCAACAAAGAACCCAACCCAATGACCAAAGACAATAAAAATGAAAATATGAAGAGAAAGATTTCACCTAGAAATTCAACCAAAAGAGGGTTTCCTGTCATCCCACAGACACTCAGCAGGCACTACAAAAACCTAAGAAGGCTCAACAAGCATCAAATCCCACCCAACAAACACCAGACTAGGAAAACATGCAAGGAAAAAAGGTGTATGTGACTATTTGGGAAAACATAGCATATATATACGTGAGACAGCCTGTGTGTATATGTGATTGTCAAGGAAAAAGGTGCGTATATGATTTGAAACAAGTGCAGGCAAGGGAAAAAGGATGAAAAATTAAACCCAAAGTGAACAGGAGTTGTAAAGCCATGATACGAAAAGAACCACAATAGAAATGAGAGCATTTTAAGGAGAAAAGTACTTCAAATCCTAAGAAAGAAAATTCTTCCCTAGTGGAGTCGCCAATTTTGTTACGAGGAAAATATCTCTATGGCTACGGTAAACCACAACATACAGGTATGAATGCAAAGGTTAACTCAATTCCAGTATATTCTATATAAACCAATGTGAAAAAGAGATAAGAAAGAGGCCTACCTCATACAAACATTTGATGATGTCCACCGTTGAGCACTTCAACCCAAAGCTTTATACCTACAACAAGTTCTCAACAAACAAGCAGAGGAAGCATATAGTGATAATATAAACGGTTAGCACATTAGATAGCATAATCCAATAATAAACATAGCAAACATGCCCATGGATAATAATGATATATTTTCACGATAACAATTGGATGGGAAAGGAATATTTCTATTAATAAATGATCATCGGAAGTGAAAACATTATAGACTTCCATGTCGGCACGATTCGGAACTGAGAAACCAAGTTCCTTCCAGCTGGTCCTCCACCAAAGGCAAGATCCTACAAGGGAGAAAATGAGGTTCTTCATCAATAAGAGAAGAGCTTGGGGGCTGAACACTGTGTTCAAACTTAAAGGACAAAGGGACGCAGACTCAATATGAAGTAATAATTTCTCCAGAGTAACTTTGCTCTCAAAGTTGAATTCTCTCGCCTTTTCCATAGCTCGAAATTGGTTTCTTTATAGCCTTCAAAATGAAACTGAAGGGCCGAGTCAGAACGTTTCAAGTATATGGAAGGCCAAGGATTAGAGATCTCTTGTCGTGACATGGAAGCCTGATATTTAATTTTGTTTTCTGGAACAAATCCCAATGTATGCGGGTTGTAGTGGATCAACGTTCGTATACGCTTGTTGTATAAGGTGTAAGATGCATACAAGTGGGAAAAAATTATATTTTTTTCTCTGGATTTATCAATCAGTAAAAGTAAGTCTGCATAGGGAAATGGAGTAAGGCCCTCTCTGGAAGATTTCATAGAGTGAGGAAAATCTTTCCCTAACATATACTATATCAATCACTTCAAAGTTTGGCATGGTTCATGCACCATCTAGATCTACTAGTATCCCCTTCAATCTACCAATTGACAGCACTCTATGCTGATTTGCGAGCTTCAACTGAATAGGTGAATATCCTAGTGTGGTTTCCCCCATGGCTTCCCATCTATTCTTATAAATAACATTTACTTCAAACCCTAAATCTAGTACGATATGCCCCATATTAAAATTGTTGCTTGTGGAGCCTGATTATCTACCTGATTCAGAGGTATTTTACTTTCAGCCGTGTGTATACCCCATGAAGTATTTACACCCCATAAGTATGTACACTCTTCCACGTGGGGGAGTGTAGAGGGGGCGTACCCCTTCTATGGGGTCCAGAGGAGCTATCCCCCTGGCTGGGGGGGTCGGGGGTGAAGCCCCTGAAGAAAAAATTGCCTTGTAAATGTATATTGTAATTTCATTGTAAATCTGGACCGTTCATTATAAGGTCGCAAATCTAACGATAGAGATTATGTTAGGGTTTTTTTCCCTATATGGCAACCCTATTTTATGAGGGAAATTTCTTGCAGCTATGGTTGATGCAAATATTGTATTCTGAGATAGGAGACTATGAGAGAAAGAAGAGGAAGTTATAGCGGGTTTGCTATAGGTTGTATCTCTTCATATGCTTGATAATAATAAAGGAAGGACCTGGAAATTTCTTTGGTGGACGTATCCCAGACTGGGTGAACCACGTAAATCTATGTCTCTATTGTATTGTGTATCTTTTGTGTTTTGTTTCTGCATTTATTTTATTTTATTGCTCCATGGTCTTGTTTTTATAACAAATGGTATCAGAGAAAAAGGTAACTCACAGGAAAAGAGGGTTCCTGGTTCAAGTGGGAGCAATGTCAAAAGATTGAAAGTTTAGGGTCGATAAATTTAACGGCCAAAACTACCAGATATGGAAGATGCATATGGAAGACTATTTATATCAAAAGGATCTATTCCTACCATTTGGCAGAATAGAAAAGAAGCTAGCAGCTACAAAGGATGAAGAATGGGATATTCTTGACAGAAAGGCTCTAGGAACGATATGGCTGAGCCTGGCAGCGTCGGTGGATTTCAATATTTCCAAAGAAAATACAATGAAGGGTTTGATGGACGCATTGGCCAAATTGTATGAAAAACCCTCGGCGTCCAATAATGTAATTCTAATGAAGATATTATTTAATATGAAGATGTCGGAAGGTGGGTCTATTGCAAATCATTTAAATGATTTTAATACGGTTACTAATCAACTAAGTTCTATAAAAGTGGACTTTGATGATGAGGTTAGGGCTCTTCTAATCTTGTTCTCATTGCCAGAAAGCTGGAACGGCTTGGTCATGGCTGTAAGTAACTCTGTCTCTAGTTCAAATACTTTAAAATTTGATGATGTTGTTGGTGTTATCCTTAGTGAGGAAATGTGATGGAAAAGCACAAGTGAGACATCAGGAAATGCGTTGAACATGGAGAACAGGGGAAGACAAAAGGATAGAGGAAAGGGTTTCAGGAACCATGGGAATTCTAGGAAGGGAAGATCCAAATCCAGACTTGGAAAGATAGAGTGCTAGAATTGTGGGAAGAAAGGACATCTGAAGAAAGACTGCAGAGCTCCAAAGAAACAAAGAGATGGACAACAGGAGAGAAATCAGGAAGCAAATGTAACAAGTGATGTCTTACAAGATTCTTTGATTCTTTCTATACATAATATTTTTGAGTCTTGGGTAGTAGATTCAGGGGCTTCATTTCATGCCACACCCCATAGGAAACATTTTCTAGATTATCTTCAAGGTGATTTTGGACAGGTTCATTTGGGTGACGATGCACAATGCAAAATTGTTGGAATGGGAAAAGTAAAAATAAAGAAACGCAATAGAAACCAATGGTTGTTGAAAGAGGTAAGACATGTTCCATATTTAAGGAAAAATCTAATTTCAATAGGGCAGTTGGCAAGTGAAGGTTGTATATCCATATTTACAGATAAGACATGGAAGGTCATCAAAGGATAATTGGTGATAATGAAAGGAGAGAAGGTAGGTACATTGTATTTATGTACTAGTAATATTGACTCTTCTATCTCTTTAGCTTCTATAAGAGTGGATACAACACTATGGCATCATACGCTTGGACACATGAGTGAGAAGGGGATGCAGATACTTCACAAAAGAAATTTATTGCCAGATCTTAAACAAATTGATTTGGACTTCTGTGAGCATTGTGTTTATGGAAAACAGAAGAGAGTCAGATTTCTCAGAGTCGGAAAAGAAAAGAAGAGTGAAAGGTTAGAGCTTTTGCATACAGATGTATGTGGACCAGCTCATGTATCATCTCTTGGTGGCTCTCATTATTATATTACTTTTATTGATGATGCAACTAGAAAAACTTGGGTTTATTGCATTCGACAAAATTCTGATGTTTTTTATACTTTTAAGAAATGGAAAGCTTTGGTTGAGAATGAGACAAGAAAAAAGTTGAAGTTTCTTAGATTAGATAATGGAGGTGAATATTGAAGCAAGGAGTTTGATGATTACTATTCATACCATGGGATTCGTAGAGAGAAGACAGTTCCAAGAACACCACAAGAAAATGGTGTGTTAGAAAGGATGAACATGACAATCATGGAGCATGCAAGGAGTATGAGATTGCATGTTGGTTTTCTCTTACAGTTTTGGGCAGATGTTGTAGATACTGTTGTTTACTTAATAAACAGAGGACCTTCAAGCTCTTTGTATGGTAGAATTCCAGAGGAGGAATGGACAAGGAAAAAGGTAAACTATTCTTTTTTGAAAACTTTCGGTTGTGAAGCATTTGTCCATATTGATAAAGAAAATAGAACAAAGCTTGAGGCAAAATCCAAGAAGTGTACCTTTATTGGATATGGTGTTAATGATTTTGGTTATCGCTTATGGGATTATGAAAATAACAAAATCATTAGGAGTAGAGATGTCATATTCAATGAGAAGGTCATGCACAAAGATTAGTTGTAGGGAAAGAAACAGGAAAAAGAAAAACAAGAATACATAGTGCTTGATGAGATCACTGAAAAAGAAATTCCAAAGGAACCAGAAAATAAAAATGTAAAACAATAGGAGTAACAGGTACCTCAAACACCTTCAAGTGTTGTTCAAAAATTTACCAAGTTAAGTATACCCCCTGAAAAATACTCTCCTTCATTGTATTATTTATTGTTGACTGATTTTGATGAACCAGAATGTTATGAAGAGGCAATGCAATTAGACACCAAAAGGAAGTGGGATCAAGGCATGAAAGAGGAAATGGATTCCTTGGTAAATAACCATACTTGGGACTTGGTTCAGTTGCCTACAGGAAAAAGAGCATTGCAGAATAAATGGGTTTACAAGTTGAAGGAAGAAGATGGAGGAGAAAAG
>ML782639.1:861728-890649 GCA_009831015.1 Picea engelmannii | reverse complement strand
TCAATTAGAACTATTTTAAGTCTTGTGGCAGTAGAAGATTTGCATCTTGAACAGTTAGATGTAAAAACAACTTTTCTCCATGGAGATTTGGAGGAAGAGATTTATATGCAACAACCACAGGGGTATGAGGTCAAAGGGAAGGATAATTTGGTATGCAGGTTGAAGAAGAGCTTATATGGCCTAAATAAAGCTCCAAGGAAGTGGTATCTGAAGTTTTACAGGTTTATGACAGAACATGTTTATAGCAGATGTCATTCTGATCACTGTGTCTATTTTAAAAATCTAGAAAATGGAAGCTTTATTATCTTGCTATTGTATGTAGATGACATGCTTGTTGCAGGGTCTACTATGCAGGATATAAATGTGCTCAAGAAGAAATTAACCAATTCGTTTTTGATAAAGGATTTGGGTGCTACAAAGAAAATCCTTGGTATGAGAATAACAAGAGACAAGAAAAATCACAAACTGACATTGTCTCAGGGTGAGAACATAGAGAAGGTGTTGGAGAGGTTTAGAATGTAGAATGCAAAACCAGTTAGTACACCTTTGGCCAACCATTTCAAATTAACTAAGGAAATGTGTCCCAAGACATAGGAGGAGATAAAATACATGTCCAGGGTCCCATATTCATCAGCAGTTGGTAGCTTGATGTATGCAATGGTTTGCACAAGACCAGATATTGCACATGCAATGGGAGTTGTGAGCAGATATATCAAAAATCTAGGTAAAGAACATTGGGAGGTAGTAAAGTGGATTCTCAGATACTTGAGAGGTACTTCTAATCATGCATTATGTTTTGGAGGTTCAGAAACTGTTCTACAAGGATATGTTGATTCAGATATGGAAGGTGATAAAGATAGCAGGAGGATTACCACAGGGTATGTGTTTACTATAGGTGGAACAATAGTAAGTTGGATTTCAAAACTACAAAATGTTTTTTCACTTTCAACAACAGAGGAAGAGTATGTTGCTGCTACAGAGGCTAGTAAAGAGATGATTTGGTTACTGAGGTTTATGGAGGAATTTGGAAAGAAGCAAGAGAATAGCAGGTTGTACTGTGACAGTGAGAGTTCCATTCATGTTGAAAAGAACTCAGCCTTCCATTCGAAGACTAAGCATATACAGTTTAGGTACCACTTCATACGATCTGCCTTGGATGATGGACATTTGAAGTTGGAAAAGATACACACTAGCAAGAATCTTGCAGACATTTTAACAAAGGGAGTAACCAGGGAGAAACGGAGTTCCTTCTCAGTTTCAGTTGGTCTTCAAGAATGAAGATGAAGATGAGAAATTTTCCAGGTCCAAGAAGGTTCAGAGTCTAGCATATACAACAGAGGTGGAGTTTTTGAGATCGGTCTCCAAGTGGGATATTGTTGGTTGTGGAGCCTAATTATCTTCCTGATTCAGAGGTCTTTTACTTTCAGTTGTGTTTATACCCCATGAAGTATTTACACCCCAGAAGTATGTATGCTCTTCCACATGGGGGAGTGTAGAGGGGGGGTACCCCCTCTGTGGGGTCCGCGGGGGCTATCCCCCCAGCTGGGCGGTCTGGGGGCAAGCGAACCCCCAGCGGGGGTCCCGATGGGGGTTCTGGGGTGAAGCCACTGAAGGGAAAATTTCCTTGTAAATGTATATTGTAATTTCATTGTAAATCTGGATCGTTCATTATAAGGTCGCAGATCTAACGATAGAGATTATGTTAAGGTTTTTTCCCCTAGATGTCAACCCTCTTTTATGAGGAAATGTATTGCGGTTAGGGTTGATGCGAATATTGTATTATGAGATAGGAGACTGTGAGAGAAACAAGAGGAAGTTACAACTGGTTTGATGTAGGTTGTATCCCTTCATATGCTAGATAATAATAAAGGAATGACCTGACAATTTCTCTAGTGGACGTAGCCCACATTGGGTGAACCACGTAAATCTGTGTCTCTATTGTATTGTGTATATTTTGTGTTTTGTTTCCGCATTCGTTTTATTTTATTGCTCCACGGTCCTATTTTTCTAACAAAAATCTCCAATATTTTCATTCAATTTAAATTCCCTACTTGTCCTTATCTTCTTACAGACCCGATTGACTGTCTTTTATTCTAGTTTCATCTCTTCTCCCAAAATGCACTTTTCTTGTTAGATAAATAGGATTGTGGATGAATAAAATAAAAATAAACGTAGAAATAAAACATAGAAGATACATAATAGAATAGAGGCACATATATATGTGGTTCACCCAATGTGGGCTACATCCACCAGAGAAATTGCTAGTTCCTTCCTTTTTAATATCGAGCAAATGAAGGGATACAACCTACAACACACCCTTTGTAACTTCCTCTTATTTCTCCCATTCTCCTCTCTTAGAATACAATATTCATAATGATACACAACAGTAATACAATTCCCTCATAAAAGAGGCTTTCTTTCTAGGGAAAAAATCCCTAACATAACTTATATCATCAGATCTGTGGCCTTATAACAAACGGTATATATTTACTATGAAATTAAAATAAACATTTATAAGGAATTTGCATTTACAATATACATTTACAAGGAAACCCTGCTTGCCCTTGGAACTCCCAGCCAGGGGGATGAGCCCCCCGAACCCCACAAGGGGGTAAATCCCCCCCTACAACACCCCCCCCCTGCGTGGAGGAGTGTACAATATTCCAAGGTATAAAATTTTCATGGGGTATAAGAATAGTTGAAAACAAATACCTATTAATAGGGAAGTTAATCAGGCTCCACAACCAATATTTCTAACAGACTTTGTAACACTTGTAAGGATGTCTTATCATTCAACAAATTTTAAAAAGACCCCAAAATGTTTCTAACATCACTTATTTGTTTTGAAGTATGATCTCTGCTCGTCTGATCAAATAACCGAGGCATGTCATACACTGGTACATCATCTCCCGAATTTGTTCCTGAAGTAGACACAATATTCTCCTTCAAAATCTCATGTTTAGCCTGCTTGAAGGTTTCCTTTTCCTTGCATGCATCAAAATGTTGTACATGTGTTGAATTCCTTCTTACCCACTAGTGTTAATCCTAATTACTTTGGTTCATCTTATCCTTTCTTGGTTCCAACTCTAGTAGCTATATTGATCTTCTTCCCAACACCTTCTCTATTTTCCACAACAATCCATTAAACATTCTGGTTATTTTCGTTTCTCTTTTCTTGTATCCTTGTCAGCAATGTTAGACAATATTTTGTATCATGATCTGATTTGCAACAATACATACATGTCATAGGTGGTTGTGGACAATCTATTTCATAGTGTCTAAGTTTCTAATAGTTGTGACATTTGAATGGTCCTGTGCCTCCTTCGAATCCTCTGTCTCCATGCCTAATCCTTCTTTGAATCATCCTTTGTTACCTTGATTATCTGTGTGTGGTGTATTGTATTAGGGTACCTGATTATACTACAGTTCCACATTATTATACTGTGGTGGTGGTCCAAACTGTTATATGTTATTATACTGTGGTGGCATTCTAAACGTCTACACAATTTTTCCTGTCATCGATTCATCTTGCACCCTATATGCATTTGAAGTCCTCCCCTTCATTATTTCTAAAGTTTTGTAGTCCTTGTCTTCATGTCCCACCAACTTGCAGAAATTACAAAATTTACTCTTGGTTATCGTTTGATGCTTTTTCATCATGGGACAATGATAAGGATCATTTCCATGTGTTCTTCATATCTCACACCATGGTCCTCCTATAGGTAAAGGATTTGGAATTCTTGCTCTGAGGTACTGTTAAAAAGTTGGGCACTCATTCTTATGATGTCTTTCTATTCTTCATAATTTACACCAGACAACTTTCCTCTTCTCCTTCTATTTATTGTGATTCAACATAAATGTCAGATTCTTTAGATCTTCTCTCAGCTCTTCCACAGATGGATCAGTATGTTATATTGATCTTTCTCTAACTTCAAGGCTGCTTGGAGAGCCTTTGATTGAGTTTGGAATTTTTGATGCCTCAATGTATACTTACAATGTGGCAATAATGAATTAAAAAATAAGTTCCTATGTTGCATATCTGTGATAGGTTACTTCAACTTACCTTTCAACATATTGAACATTTGATCCACCTCTAGAAGGACTCTCCCAACATATTTGTGATCTCTATCATTTCATTCATGAAATGATCCTCTGAACTAGGTCATTGGAATTCATTGATTAATTCCTTCTTCACATCCACGAGAGTTGTAGGCATCACTTGTGGGTTGTTGACTACAAGGCCCATATACCAATCTAGTGCGTTGTCTTTGAATGCAATTTCCATCCGTGCAACTTTTGTATCTTCATGTGTAATATTCGTATCTCCCCAAATATTCTCACAGATAAACAAATGCTTATATGGGTCCTCTAACCCTTCTCCATGAAATTCAGATAACCTAATAGTTGGATCTAATCCTGCCATTATGAAGTTTGTTTTACTACCACCTCTGCGTAGTGTAGATGTTTGACTACTACTGGTTGAATTTGTACTTCCACTTGAATTTGACCCTTGTCCTACTAAAATCATTCTACTACTAATTACTTGACGACTAGCTAGTTCTTTCTCTTCATATGTCTTAGTTGCACATGTGGTTGTGGGTTCCACACTAATTCCAATCTAGAATGGAGATCCTTCTTTTGCGTCGAACCCTTGACCTCTAGTTTTCCTCTCATTTTTGGCATGCAATATTTCCTCATTCTTCCCCATCACATGGAGATCCTCTACCTCTTCCTCATCATTGTCCAATCCTTCTCACTTGGTTCATGCCCTATTAATACTATTTATCTTATAATGGTATGGTCGTTTGTTGCACATCACTCCTTCTCTTCTGAATATCTCCTTCAGGTCCATTTATTCCTTCTTTCCTCTCTCTAAATCCCTCTCCATATGCTAGATCATCCTTAGTGATTCCCCCAGTCTCCCCATGCATGTAGATTGACTTAGTTATCTGAATCCATTGTCATCATTACTTTATCATGTAATAAAATCATGATCGATGTAGAAATTGACCTAATGTAGCTTCCTCTTTGTCCCTTTAGAAACCCTTTCTATGCAGTATGATGCAGGAGCATCGCTCCCAAGCTATCCATGCGCCAGCTAGCCAGCCCACTCAGCGCATTCAAAGCATGCATTCAAGGAAAAGAGGCACCAGTCCTCTCACATTTTGAATTTGATTTCAATGTAATTAATGTATGTAAGGCCGTGGAGCCATAGAGCCATGCCTTTGAGCAGGCATTAGTTAAGAGTAGCCTTAAATAGTTGTAAGGCTGGATCTATCTCCGATCTAGACTAGACAACCATTTAATTGTGAATTCAATGTAATTGAATGAGAGTAGGTGAGGATGGAGGGAAGAGCTTGAGGAGACCCTTTGTAAAAATATCTTCTTTGTATCTAGTAGTTAGTCAGTAGAGAGAGCAGAGAAGAATAGAGTTTTAGAAGAGGAGAGAAGGAACTGAGACTCTGTCAAAGTCTGAGCTCAAGAACATCTTGTAAAGGAGGCATTTCATATTAATATAAAGAGCAGATTTCCTGCATGAGTTTTTGTGTGTCTTTATGTGTTTATGAATGTCTTTGTGTTTTCTTTATATGTTGTAGATGTGTAATTGTAGGGACAGATAGGTTCTGCTATCTGTGGGCTCTTTGACTTCAGATTTGGGGTTCTTTGAGGCTTCATGCCAAGAGGGTGTGACAGAACGCTGTGGGTTCTAAAAGCCAGTGCATAGATGCACTTCTAAAGTCTGCAGATTCAGACAAAGACATGCCAGGAGGGAACACCATTTGAAGTCATTGACTCAAAGAGAATCCTCAAGGTTGTTGAATACCTTGGAGGTGAAGACTGTGCAGAGGAAGGCACAGAGAAGGCATAATCTTTGAGGAGTTTTGTATAGCTTTTCCAGGAGGGCATCGAGCAAGCACACTGAGTGCAAAGGAGAACTCTTGTTGAGTTCATTAAGGGAAACATAGTCACTGAGAGAACTCTAGAGAAACTCTGCCAGGTGGGCATTGAGTAGATGCATGGGTTGGATTGAGGAGGAGAACTCTGGTTTGAGTTCAGAAAGGAGATAGAATCACGAAGGATTCTATAGAGCTCTGCCAGGAGGGAATTGAGCAAGTGCCAGAGTGCACAGAGAACTCTTAGAGTTCTGAGGGAAGGAAAAGGGTTAAGTCCCTTAGAGGTTTGAGCAGGGAGAAGCTTAGGACAGATAGCACCTTCATGTGCGCAGAGACCTTATAGGAATCACAGAGGTCGAAGAAACCTTTCAAGGTTTGAGAATGAGAAGATCAGGATGAAAAGTTCCTTTGAGCACAGAGCGACAGTTGCAAGGAGTGCAGAGTTCAAAGTTTGAGAAAGCTCAGGAGGAGCAGTGCTTTCATGTACAGGCCCATTGCCAAGAGGAGCAGAAAGTCAGGAAAAACCCTTTGGAGGACTCGATTTTAAGGAGCTTAGGAGGGATAGTGTCCTTAGAACATGAAAAAAAGGCGAGAATGTAGGCTTCGTAGCAAGAAGCAAAGGCTGAGGCCTTTGATAATTGGAAAATATTCCAAGGTGAAGGATGAAGTGTAAGCTTAGGAGGGAGCTATAGTTTCCATCGATTCGGGTACTGGAGGAAGATCTAAACCATTGAAGTTTCACGTCCAGGCGCAGGCAGGAAAGTGTGGAGCAGGAGGAATAAATCTGGGCCATCAGATCTCACACGGATAGTCAACAGTCGTCAGATCTGGGAGAAGCTGGACGCGGGTTAATCTCACAGGAGAATTCCACTGTTTTGAAATTTGGGGATTGGAGCAACCAAGACTTCGAGTCATTGCATCGTGGATTTCCAATCCGCGAAGTCTCGAAAGAATAGAGACCATCCATCGTGGAGAAGATGCGTGGTAAATATCTTAAAGCCATTGGAGCTTCGGACATCAGGAGCTCGAGAGGCAAGAATCAGGAAATAGGAGGTCCCAGGGAATGAGGTCCCGAAGAAGCAGGAGTCGTCAGATCACGATAGATCACAGTCATAGATCGCGCAAGGAAAGGAGGCTTCGGCGATCGGGTTTTGGGATTTCGGGACTCGAGGGGTAGAGTTGCATGGTTGATGCAACTCCTAAAATTGCAAAAGGAGAAGCGCCGAAAGGTGGGTCCCAGGCAAGCAGGCCAGAGGACATGTAGCAGTGATTGAAGTTTCAGGAAAATCCTCGAAAAGGAGCATTTCAGTATTTCGGATACCAAGGAATGCAAAGGGAAAGAGTCAAAACTCTTGACCTAGAAAACCCCAGAAGAACGTGATCCGTTGGATGCGAGAGGATCACATCCGTTGATCCCCCTTTCACTTTGTATTTTGGTGTTTCAGGGACCGGGAAGTCCGAGCAAGGGCTAGGCAACCTTGCATAGTGGGATCGTGAAATGACAAATCCCAAAGGCGTTGAAGGGACATGGAAGGAAGTCGGTATTTCGGCATAACAGGATTTGGGATTTTGGAAGTCTCAAAGACAAGGAATCGAGGCTTAGGGTGTTGAAAACCTCGAAGTCATGAAAGTGAGACATGTCCTTGGAGGGGATAGTAAAGGAGGGAATTTCAGGTTTCGGCATACCGGGGATCCCACAAACAGAGAACCGGGCAACTTCGCATCAGAAGTCCTGAAGTCGCGAAACGCAACACATCCTTTGGAGGAGAAAGTGGCCAGGGATTCGACATTTCATGCATCGGAACTTCGACCGTCCTGATGACAAGGAGCCGAGGCTCTTGGTGTTGAAAACCTCAAAGTAGGCTGCGGTCACGGGGAAGAGCGATCACATGGACCGAGATATGGCCTAGGGGATAATCACCGTTGAGCACCATTTGGGCATTTCAGTATTTCGGTGATTGAGGGATCGAGGAGGTAGAGACTCTCGACAGTAGGGCTCACGGAGTCCCAAAACCCAAAATTACTTTTCGGGAAAAGACCGAAGGTCATATTCGGTGACTGTGGGAAGGTGAAGCTCGCACCTGATGCATGTTCAAGTAGGCGAGGTTTCACAAGGACCTATGGATCAGGTTCTTGAGGCCTCGATGAAGGCCGAAAGAACCATTTCGGTTCTGCGGATCTGAATTATAGAATGATCCTAAGACCGAGAGGTCATCCAGAACTTGCTGAGGCAGGGGGTGCTGTGCCACAGTAGTACATGACTTCATAATATCGACTGGAAATTTAGTAATAAATCATGCAATAATACGTTCTAGCTAGAAATCCACTGCGCATGTGAATTTGTTATTGACTCCTTCCAACCATGCAATATTCTCAGTAGTGCACTCTACTAGTCTAATCCAGTTAATGGGATGAGTATCCGTTAAGCTCAATATCCACTCTTGCAACAATTCTGAGAAATAACAAAAAAATGACTCATGTGGATCAATAAACACATACCTATCCAAATACTGGCGTGGTGTATACCTGGAACTTCTATTATATTTCTACACAAAATCGAGTTATTTTATCTCCAACCATCTTTCAATCTCCTTCTTAGTTGGATTCCATGTCCTGAACATCCCTTTATACCAATGCATTCTCTTCACTATCCTTCTCATCAAATCCCTTCCAGACTATTCTTTTGAGTTCCATCTAGCAACGAAACCATTTGTTGGAATGTTAGGGATAACATGGGTTCTACCTTAGGTTTCCAACAAAACCCTGCAAACCAACGACCCTTCTGGAGGCCAGAAGGAAATACTACGCACTGAGTGCATAATGAATTCTCACCTGAGATGGCTTATGCGTGACTACATGACCTAGATTTCTATAGTCATGGAAGGGATGGTTCTCATGGAGATGTTTTACATGCATTCTACTTCAAATATATCATATCTACCATTCTGTCATCATATTCATTCATTACCATTCATTTTGTAGAAAATATCAGAACTATTATAGTGCGCGTTGCATGTTACTACTAATAGAACTATTCATTCATTCATCATTCATTATAAGTCAAAACATAAAAGAGAAATACACAGAGACACCATGTTTTATCGTGGTTCACCCCCCCTGGGATATGTCCACAAAGATCTGGCTTCTTTATTACTCATATTCAAGTCTCTGCACTACGTACATTACATCAGAAGTGCATAAATGCACATATATAGGTGAGGATGACCAATGTCACACCAAGTCAACATATTGTGACCTAACCCTCATTTACAATCCATAACTTTGTCTGACTCAAAACTAGCTCCTCAACTCTCAACCAAAACCTATTAACTGCAACTCAAAGCTCATTCAAGACTCATAACTAGTTAAACTCAAATAGATATCTCTTACCTTACAATACCTATTTATACTACAAAAATTGGGTTAAACCCATTACATCATGACCAAAACCTTAACCCTAACTGGATTAGGTTTGTCCATATTACAACCTATCATGTGTGGCTGGTCCTCGATCGAATCATTTCCTCATCACTCTATACTTCTTTATTCCTTTTCGTTTCCTCCTCCTCATGCTACTTTTCCTTATTTCCCAGTGCATTACTTTCCCTTGACTTCTGGTGCACGCTCCATTTGTGGTTCATTTCTCAATTGTCTTCCAAAATTGTTGTGCATTTCCCCAAAATAGCCTTCTCTAACAAGTGCCTTAGGCTATGTTATCCCTCAAAGTTTTACAACACTTCTTGAGTAAACATAGAACCTTGTTGTCAACCATTGGAGCCATGTATCTTGAGGATTCAAATCTGATTACATTTAACCTGGACTATTTTAAGGAGAGGATTTCCCACCACTTAGCATTACAAATTCAAGTTTTGGTTGGTGGAAGAAACATCCATCACATCGTTTTGGATGAGGGAGCCTCCACCTATGTCATGTATTTTCCTTATTGGAGAGCCCTTGGTTCTCCTACACTTAGTCAGTATCCTACCACCTTGAAAGTGTTTGATGGACGTGGTTTCTAACCTCGTGGACTCTTGCAATATTTCGCTCTGACATTGAAGGGTAAGAATGTTTTGGTCGATATAAAAGTGGTAGACACACCCATGGATTATAATTTTTTACTTTGTTGTAGTTGATTCTATGCAATGACTGTCATTGCATCTTTGGTGTTTTGTATCTTGCAATTTCCCCATCAAGGAAAAATTATCATTGTTGACCAACTTGAATGTACAACTCCATATCTCCACAATGTTGCAACGAATAATGTCCCTTTTCTAGGATAGAATGGTCTTCAGAGTGTAGGTATAGGTCTTCTTAAGGATTCCTCACTCATGGGGGGTTTTCCTTTTCCCTCTCCTGCCACCTCACAATTTTACATGTTCAATATTATTTCGACATTGGTATGACAATCCTTAGAATTATATGATCCTTTGGTAGTACCTCATCTCGATGAGCATAGTTATTTTCCTATGTAAATCTCTTTAAAAAATGAAATAGGCGATGACAATCATAGTTCATCGTATCTTTCAATATCATTAAAAAATTAAATAGACCCCCCTCCATTAGAATCAAATCTCACTCTGGATCGACTACTTGAACCATGTTTTCCTCCGCCTAGTGAAAATTTTCCCATTAGTAACCGGATGCCTAAATGAGGAAAGAAGAAGAGTCGTCGAAGGAAAAAAATCTTAGGGGGTAGGTCTCTAGCCTATAACCATCATTCTGGAGCGAAACCACTATCTTTTATCACACAAGATGGGGGTAAAATACTGCCAGAGAGATACGTTGCTAGTAGTGATCCTCGTTTGAGGGTCATTCCCATCGTAATGTAGTTGTATTTTCTACAACGATCTTAGTCTTTTTTCTTTCTCTTGCTCGTAAATACATGAGAACAAATTATCAAGCTTAGTCTTTTTTCTTTCTCGTGCTCATTAAAACATGAGAAGATGTTACTAAGTACACTTTTATCTCTTTTTTGGACTCGTAAAATATATATGAAAAAGGAAATCTTTGGATTTTCCTTTAATCTCTTTTTAGACTCCATAAATAGGAAAATATTGTCAAGTGAAATTTCTTCCTTTCAAACTCGTTAAAATGTTTGAAAGGGCATTTTTCAAGTGGTATTTTATCTCTTTTTTAGCCTCACAAGAATAATTATGAAGGACTACTCCAATCAAGAAGGATTAGAAGAGTGCTCCCCTGTATTGTTTTACACCTTTTTCGGGTTTGGGAGACTAAATTTACGAAAAATTCATCCATGGAGTTGTCTTTAAGTTATTTTCAGACACTCTAAAATTGAAAAACCACCGAGTTTACCTTATTTGTACTCGTAAAATTATGCATCGAAGGACCTATGTGAGTCCAATCTCCAGGACCCATATGGGACCGAACCCCTCCTACTTGATGTTCTTTAAACATATGTTGAGGGACTCATATGAAGGATGAGCTATAACGAGCATCTATTATCCTCCTCAAGCTTGTTAAAAAAGAAAAAGTTACTCATCTATCTGGATTGGGGAAAAATTTAAGGAACTGGGTCAAGTTTTTTGGAATCCTTTATGGAAGCTATTTTCTCCCTTGAACATGGAATCTATTTCCATCTCTTATTACAATTGGGTAATCTTCTTGTATCTGAGTCATACCAATTCCGTGTGTCATCATAATTTTTCATTCCAGTCGAAGAGTGCTCTTATTGAAATCACATGATATTCTTTGTACTCGCTAAGTCAATGCTACCAAGTCAGTTGTCGTGCCTCATCATGCTCAAGGAAAGTTCCACGTCAAGCCATTCATATATAGTATTACCAATTTCCATTTCCTGTGTCAGTCCATACTCATTTGATTCACCATCTCACATCACTTTCCTATGTCAGTTTCATGTCGATGATCAGGGATACATCATGGCCCTCCTTCAACGATAATGTTCCTGTAAACTTCAACACATTATCTAGGAATTAGACTTAGAAACCAGGTAGTACTTTGGGACCTGCATGCCTAAATGCTAGGCCTCCGCACTTATGAAAATAGGCTTACATCATTGAACCTTGATCAAATGATTCCACAAATGTTCAACCTCAGCTCATTTATTCACATTCACTGGAATGTACTAGGGTACCTTGGAATTCATTTCCATCATTGGTGATTTCCCTCGCACTTGTTAACGACATACATCAATGACCGGTAATCAAGTGGTTTCTACCATGTTTGACATCAAATGATCTATTCACATGGCTAGATTCATTCAACATCAGGATCGATATGAAGACCCTGGGTTGGGAGTTCACTCTACTATGTGCTTTTCCCAAGATGTGATGGAGATCATTTGAGCATGTAAAAGATTTTAGTACAATCATCGTGCTGGCAATCTTACTAATATATATATATATATATATATATTGTCACATAGATCCACATTGTATTGATTCATGGCTATGTTTTGTCATATCATAGCTCCACTCTATTTTTTTCATGGCTATGATCAGTTCATGTCATGGAGTTATGGATCCACATTGTATCTCTGGTGTCCATATCCTTAGTCAATATTATCATGGATCCATAGTGATTTGGTCAATGACCATGATTTAAGTCATCTTGTATTTCGAGCATAGGTATGCTTGTTGTAACATCCCCAGTCACCAACAGGCCGGGAAATTCTACCTACACAACCTTAACCTTGCCTTTAAAGCTCCGACAACATTTTGTAACATCCTCGGCCACCAACAGGTCGAGCAATTCTACCTACATAGACTTAACTTCACCTTCAAATCTTTGATACCATATTGTAACATCCCTAGCCATCAACAGGCCTAGGCAATGGCACTACTCAACTCTGACTTAGTTGTGATACCAAACTATAGCATCCTCGACCCTCCACAGAGACCATGCAATGCCACTACTACGAAATATTCACATATAAATATAATAGGCCTTAAATAAAATTAACACATTTTAACATAGAGTTAATGTTACCATGCAGATTTAAATAGAATTAACAACAATTCATACATGCAATGAAACACATGATAACATTCTAGCATTATGCATAACATAAAATTAAGAAGAAAAATTATACTTATCTTTCAACTGGAATAACACCACCAACTGCATGCATACCTTCCATGAACCTCCCATCCATAGACCGTGATGCTCATCACTCTCAGTAGTAGGTCACCCTCGAGCTGGGACTAAGCTCCACTGGGCAAGGGAATCCTAGGCTAGGCAAAGTCAACAGGAAGACACACAGTTTATGAGAATGGATTTTCTCCCATGAGCCACTTATTCCCACTGCTTACAGACTCTCATTCCCCACATGCCTGTGCCATCCCAGGAGTATACACCTTCACTGTCACCAGGACAGACCTTCATCTGCTACAACAGGCCGGACTGGAATTCTCCAAGCTCTGTGGTAGCTACAAGACCCCTTCCAATATTTCTCACTTCCTCTGCACACTCTCTCACCTGGATAGAGTCGCTCACAGGCTTGACAACCTTCCTCTTCAACCGCAACCACCTCCCTCACCTGGAGAGA
The DNA here is from genome assembly GCA_009831015.1 of Picea engelmannii. NCBI lineage: Eukaryota > Viridiplantae > Streptophyta > Pinopsida > Pinales > Pinaceae > Picea > Picea engelmannii. Next base: position 877,230 of record ML782639.1, on the reverse strand, counting down.
GTGTTGCACAGGCATGACAACCTACTTCTTCAGCTTCGTTCTAGCACAAGGAGGACAACATTAAGGTTCAGTAAGGAACATATGACAATATCCCATCACACTTAGCCAAGGGACTACGTGGCCACAAAATCCTACAATTATAACACACATGGCATAGACAATTATAGTATGCTCAAGTTTCACACAGGACAACAACCCAAGAAGTTAAGCACGAACACGGATTTGTAGTGTGGATAAATTGGGTTCACAGGACACACAGAATACACGTCTCATTCCATGGGTTTGCCATTGGTTTTCAGGGTCCATGACAAGGAATCAATGCAGAGGTCAAACACAGACTCAAACGATTTAGACATAATATGTGTCGGCTTCTCAGGAAAACATCACAATTTTCTTGTTTCAAAGTTGTGTGAGGGTGTGTAGAGATGAGACACCCACCACACATGGTTCAGATAACAGATGGATGAATGGAGGAAGAACCCCCATCACAGCTTAATTCTTGGATTAAATTGCATGTCCTTGGACTGACACATGTCGCCCATGAAGCTGCATGCACTCCATCAAGTATGTGTTCCCTTTTCCAGGAACTTAGGATAAAAATATACCTTTCACACCACTTTGGAATAATAATAAATTATTATTCAAGGAATTAAGCCCTCAAGCTTAGCCCCTCTTCCAACCTTTCATCCCCCTCTCCCTTACCCATTATGTGGAAGCTCAGTCCCCCATCACTCTTTCTTCATGGTCAATTGACACACAACAATTTTTATATATTATATTAATGATCTGCATAATTACATATACAAAATCAGGCTCCTGGCCATTAACAGCTAGGCTCTCCAGCCTAATCACCAAATAAGCCTCCTAGATTATTATAAATCATCTCACCATCCTACAAAACATGTTTACAATTTATAAATACAACTAGGGTTTGTCCTTGGGGATATTACAATCCCCTCCCCTTATTTTTGCACTGTCATCGGTGTAACTTGCAAACAACATCAACAATATTTCCAAAATCTTCAAAAAAAGATGAGGATATTCTGCCCGCATAGCATCCTCATGCTCCCATGTCATGTCCTCAGGACCATACCAGGTCCACTCGACCTTTACAAGCCCTATGGCATGATTCCGAAGCTTCTTCCTTTTTCGGTCCAATATGTCTACTAGATGCACTTGCAAGACACCTTCTTGCTCCACCTGAATCACATTCCAATCAATTACATGATTAGCATCGGGTATATATATTTATTAAGCAATGAAATATGAGACACATTATGTATAGTCATGGATGCAGGAAATGCAAAGCGTATAGGAAATATATATATATATATATATATATATATATATATATATATATATATATATATATGTATATATATATATGTATGTATATACAAACAATTTTAATAACATGATAACCTGTATACAACATACACAACATACAATAAATAGAGAATTGGTACTTATCATTTGATTGAGAATACCTCCATATCACATGGTCTAGATCAAGATACCAAACCTCAACAACACTCCAACCAATGGTCTCTCCTTCCCCACATGCCTGTCCCACCCTAGGAGTGTGCACCTTCACTGTCACACAGTCCATCGGTTGTTACACCTCCCTTTCCTTGGGCTTCAGCAACAGGCTAGACTGGAAGTCCTAGAGCACCGTGGTTCCCAGATTTCCAACTACCCTTAGATATTTCTAATCAGCATCTTCCCCGAGCTACTCTTTATATTCAACATTCTAACTTTAATCAACATCATCTCATCTACATCACCCGCATGCAGTTATCATGAGAAAACATAAAAGAATTCATTTAGGAACTCCAATTAGTTCGAAAGGGAATTCAACTTTTATCCCCAAAACATGAAATTCTATTTCATAAATCATCTTGGATTTTGCCAAATTAGGATTGCAACCTTCCTTGTCATTTTCCACAAGCACCAAACTGCATACTATTTTCCTGCAAGGCTTCATCTTGCATACTGCCAACAATTATTAGTATTTCTTGTACATCATTATTCAATTGCAATATGTACATAACCATATGCAGGGAAATCAGAATTGTTTTCAACTAGCAATTCAATCACTATTACCAAACAACTTAACCAAAGAGAATGACTCATCATTCTATGCATATGCATGTTCATAATTAATAACAATGAGTTTATTATTTCAATTTTCTGAACATAAATTTTTTTGTAGTCTCTATTCCTGTGACTACCTGGCTTGCAACTTTCCTGTTGCAATGTTTAACAGTTCTTGAAATGTTCTCAACTTCATGAGTTGGCAACATTTCATCCATTAATATAATTATTTCTATGCCAAAAACATATATACATGCACTCACAAAATGCATTCAACAAAGTGCATTTAAGTATACAATTCCATCATGTATGAGTGCAACTCTGCCCCTTACTAGACATGAGTACAACTCTCAATGCCTATTTATTCAGTGCACCTTGCATTGAATTACATAATGCTCCTTATCTCAATCATGTATCTCACCATCCATAAGTTGGAATTCTGGCCAATGTGTTGACACATTCTCCACACACTTCCTATTGTCTTCCCAATTAATTGGATGCCTTCCTTTTCGACCTGAACACTACACCAAGAATATAATTTCATGGTGTTCATTAGTGTTAGCAAAAAAATTGCAGCCTAAGTTTTATTTTAAAAAATGAAGATTTTACTACCTGTGTGGCCCATAACCTTTCCATATCCATACCTTGCCATATACAACCAGGTCCTGGTCTCATACATGACTAGCTTATTGGCATTCATTCCTATAATTAGTTCCTATCTTTAATTCTTTGGTTACTACCCCATAACCAAATTAACATGACATTCTACTATGTCAGTGTGTGCATTCAGAAGCTAAAAATATTTGAATTAGTACATGCCTCCAGCCTTTACCACATCCAGTGGTATGCATTCAATAATATAACCCTTTGATTTTATAAAATAACTCTAGCTGAGGAAATTATTACCATAATTTCCTTTCAACAAATATGCAAAAAGAGTGATAAAAACTCATACCTGCATGACTACCATTAATAAATTTTATACTACCTGAAACTTTGATGGCAGTAGAATCTTTCATGCTTCTTTTATCAAACTTATAACCATCACTTTATCTCTCTGTTTCTTCCCTCCTTATGAAACAAAATCACCAACAACACTTGCAAAAATGCAAGCATTCTTTCCTCTGGTTGACCCAACCAACGATAATCATACTAGCTGCCATAGAAATTGTAGCAATTTCTTTATCCCTATAAAACTTTTTCTTGCTAATCCAAAAAGTATTCAATTTTTCCCGGATTCTTGAATCTTCTTATGCTCTCATTGTCATCACTGTACATGACTATTTATATCCTGATTACTTTCGATGCAGTGCCCCTACCTTAGCGGGTTCTGCTGATCTCCCGGTCAAAGGATCTTTAAAACTTCTGAGTCACATTGAATCTTATGGATCATGATTGAACCTAAAATAATTATACATAGGTCTCCTTTCCTTCTAAGTGCAGGTCCTGACAGACGTGCGGGCTATTCCTGCACACTTCCAAAACTCCAAGTTTCAGGTGCTAGTCCCTTTTTTCATTATCCCTTTCCTTCATAATACCGTGGGCTATGACCTCATGGAAAATTTTGATTGCGGGTCTGGGAAAGAGTGGTTTTATACCAACCCTCTTTTCACCCCACAATTCACCTCTAGTTGCTTGTTGACGGACGGAATTGACCGTCCGTCAACTGGGAGAGTGGAACCGGTCCGGGGTTGTCTAATAACCCAAGCCATTTGGGATGAACCACCCTGACGGTTTTAGCGGCTCYGTTAGCTGATCTAAGTCCTAAGAAAACAAAAAAGAAAACTACTCTAAATTAACTAATCTAACTAAAAACAACTATTAAAACAAACTAATAAACTAATCTAGCTAAAATTAACTATTAAAACAAACTAAACAAATCTAACTATTCTATATATACAATCTACTATATAATACTATACTAACTCTAAGAAATTAAATATCTAACTACTAACAGAAATAAATCTTATTCACAAAATATACAATATTAACAATTTACAGATTTGAATGAAAACCTGAAAAACTCATTTGCATTCCGTCCTAAGACAGTGAGAGCTATTGTTTTTTTTTATTTTATAATTTTATGAAAAGAAATAAAACAAAAACTAACTAAACTAAACAACTAAAATACTAACTCTAACTACTAATCTAAACTACACATATATCTAACTAAACTACTTAATTATACTAACAAATTAACCAACTAATAAATAACAAACTGACCTGGAGAAACGTTCCAGATTTGTCCTGCATGAAATGATTTTCTTAGCTGATCGGAGGGAGGAAACCCGCACCGAATTATCCACTAGATTCTCGTAAACAAAAGCTGCAGTGCTCTTCAAATATGATTACAGGACAAACAAGACACAAAAATTACAACAACCAAATGATTTAGAAATCTTCACAGTTAGATAAACTTGTATGCAAAGATCTATACGTAATGATTCAATTAACGAAGAAGAGAAATCTGTGATTCATTAACTGAAACAAAGTAATTGCTGTATTTTTAAGTAATGAAAGAAATTAGATATGGATAGCACATTAATCAAATCAAATCATCCTGCAACAGATTACGATAGCTAAAGTAGTCTATAATCAACTGCAAAGTGACATGCATAAACTTGAAACAAAAGATTGATATTATGAAAACGAAAGTTGTAACAAAACATCAACTTTCGTCTCAGTCTGTATTAGAAATCCATAGCCTGGTTCTCCCACAAGTTAGGATGCTCCTTATTACAAAAAATAATAAGTATTTAAAGACCTTCCACAGGGTAAAACATCCCTGTGGAAGTTATCAAAACTGTTTACATAAATCTGGGAAAATATCCCAAGTTTGACTAAACTAACAACCTAAAATAAAACTGTATCACACAAATATCTCCTAGACTGCCACAGCATGTCCAATGCAATTCGGATGTACCTGAAAGAGGTCAAAAATGGACAAGTTAGGAGGATACTTTGTTAATGAAAATGATAAAAATCTAATTTTATAGACTAGCTACAGAATCTTGCGATTCTATAGCTGGTCTAAATCAGACACAGAATCAGCATTAAAATCAATTCAAATCTTTGAAAATACATTTAAACTATCGAAAGATATTTGATTGCTAAAAGCCTTATTCAAATCGACACTTGTATGCAATTTGAACAAACTAAATCAAACGATAAACTAGATAGCTATACTCTGTTTAATTCGTTACCAATTCAGGTATACAAAATCGTATCGAACAGTAATGAAATCGTTTCATATCAAATTGAAATCGATACAGTTAAACAAATCATAGGCAGTCGTTTATGCTGCCTCATTAACAGGAAACACGATCGAATCCATACGAAAATAGCAAGATCATTTTCAAATTGATATAACTGTATTAACATAATCCAACGATCCATGTCATTAGCGAATCAAATCAAAACTAGTGTGTAAATTATCACAACCAAAATCATAATGAAATCAATCAATTGATAACAAGATCTGTAAGAGTTGTCCAATCGCTTGTTATTGCTAATTGGGGCAGACAAAATCGATTGACATTCAACGGAATTATTACTCGAATTCATTTCAAAACGAACTATTAACCAAATTTTCTCATACGAATTCAATAGAGATAACATATATCGATCTGAGTTAACAAATTCATTTTGAAAATTAAAATCAAACAGAGCAGCATCAAGTCTATTTTTTATACGAATCCAACTCATAAAAACAATCGTGCTAATTGAAGATACGCAACAACCCAATCAAAACAAGAGCGAATCGAATAGTTTTAGTTTGACAAATTCGTTGTGAATCAAAACAATTCCATGATTCAGGCGCAGAGATATTTAGCACAGGTAAGATATAATCCAAATCCAAACAAAAATGTTGACAGAACATAGTCGTTTTTAATAGGCTACATCATATTTATCAAGCCAATTCAATTACTATGAAACCGCTTTAACAATCAAATCACAAGAACGAAATCAAAGCAGTTGATATCCAATGACAACAGCGTAACATTAAATCAAAACAGAACCATGTTCTAACTTTAGCATAAAAACTCCTGTTCAGGTTGGATACAAACAAATCCAATCGAAAGCAAACCATTGATTTCGTTAACTCAAACCAACAAACAAACGAATCAAATCCAATCGAAAACCAATTAATTGCCAAACTAAGCACGATCAAATCGTATAACAAAATCATAACCATATTCGATTTTATAACCGTTTTGATAATCTAACCATGTCAAAGTCGTTTCGAATAATAAACAGACTTATCAAAACTCAGAAACCAATTCACTATATTAATCCAAGCAATTGATATCAAATTCATACCTAGATGATGAGCAGACAACTTGGTCATAACATTTTGGAATTGACGACGGCTGTAGCCGATTCGACATTCCTAAAAACGATGGAACTAGTGGTTTTATGCTTCTTATCATTAGCTCGAATCTTTTCCCTTTCACTAGTCAACACTGTAACTTGGTTTTCCAATGCTTTGATTTTCGATTGAAGTAAGGGAACGTCTGTATAGTATCGTTCCAACCACACATCAAACTGGTTTCATGATGGCTGCCCGACAGTCGAGGGTTTGGGGGAATCACCGAGGGTTTCATTAAGTAGTTTGATCCCTGGGTAAATGGGATTGTTCCTTAAGCACGGGGGAAAATTAGAAATGAAATCATAGGGTGGCTCGGAGCACAAACCTTGAGAGTAAGGGTACTCACTAGCTAGGAAGTGTTCGATGTCAGAGTCTGAGTCTTCACTGAGGGCTATGGGCTTCTGCTCAGCGTTAGGTTTAGGTTTATTCCTAGCCAGTCTCGAGATAAGTCGAGCATTCTTTTTAACTTTGCCATCGACAGTAGGGTTTCCCTTGACCTTTTTGCTCACAGGATTTTTAACAGCCTCTGTCTTGTCTATTGCGATGTCAGGTAGATCGATATCAGGGTTGACCGAGGGTTTCAGAGAGGGTAGAAGGGCATGGAAAGGAACGGGTGGCCCGACCTTAGTCACACTAACCATGGGATTGTCAATTTGGACAAGCTCTGTATCAACAAAACCATTCCGAGAGATAAAAGCTTGCCAACTATCACCGTGGAGATTCAAGTTATGAACAACGATGAGTCTGATTAGGCCACGGTGGAACAAGCTACTATCAACATTTTCTCTTTTAAACCTCTTAGCCATTTTATAAAGACTGCGCTAGAAATAAAAAGGCATATTCAATGGATAACCCATAAAATTCATTAACAGTTGAAGGTGATAAAGAAAAACCAGTCCATATTGACCCTCACAGGTCACGAATTGTTTAACCACCATCAAAAGATCATGCCATCTTGGTTTAAGCGTGGAAATCGGCATACCTCTGTCACAGGATGTAACCTTTCGTGAGACGAACAACAAAGGCCATGGCACCTCCTCCACTTTAGAGTTTTTAAACCATCGTTGGCCTGTGGATGCTAACCCTGTGGCAGAGCTAATGAACTCTTCATTCAGCTCAAGCTGAATGTCGCCTACCCTGGCTCTACACCCATCAAAAGTCAGGGCGAACTACTCTGTAACAAATAGATTAAAACCCTCAAACCGTTGTACAAACGTGAGCCAACCACTATCCTCTAAATCTTTCCAGGCGTTATCGAACAGTAGCAAGGCTTGACTGTTGTTCAGCTCAATTCACACCACTAGTGCCATAAACAGGGTTCACGGTAAGCGATGTGAATGAGCCAGGGTTTGAACGCAACACACACAGGAGCAGAACGCTCGAAGGGTTACCGATGCTAGCAGAGGTGAAACAATGATAAGGGGAGGCATTAATGACATCGTGCGAAGGTGGTGGAGCTATTTGCTGGCCATGCAGAATAGTCATTACCAATGGTACAACCGTCGGCGCTTTCAGCTATTCAAATCACAATGCATAAATGTTACAACTATGCCATTTCAATCAATCAACACATTTGGTAAGTGGATAAACCATTCACGCAAGCAATAGCTATAGTCTCAAACAAATAAATCGAAATCAATACCAATGTTTTGACTATGTGACATGCGTTATATAGAGAAATTCATACCAAGAGTTTAACCAACGTGCCAATGCATTTTATGTATACCAATGTGCCAAGTGGAGTGATCAAATAACATGTAAACACAATCCCCAATGTATCACAAACTCAATAAAACAAAATCACACAATCAATCCAAGAATGTCAAATGAGTACAGATCAAAAGGTCTTGCCAACTATATAATGATAAGTAAAATGTAAGCGCAATAGGCATATCGACAAGAATGATAACGACAATTCAATACTGATTTTAATGCGACTTCGTAAGACCAAGTTTTCACGCTTACAGTCGTGAAAACGAAAACGAAGGCAAGTGTGAAAATATCACAAAAATAAAAGTGTCATTTATTTGAGAATTGCAACGAAAAATTAAGGTTTGCAAAACACTGGTGTAGGAAGCTTATAAGACAGTGGAAAAATGTGAATTGGCTGCCAACACTGCGACGTATCCTTTTTCTAAAACTGTGGTATAAATTGCGGCCTGCTCTCATATTTTTAGCATACAAATAAGTTCTGGCCCCGTAATCCAGCTCGTCCGTCAATCTCCAATCCCTTAGCGATGATCCACGATCAATGGATATTATTTATCCTCCTTCAACACATGATCCCATATCTACATGATATGTCGACACGTAGCTCCCTTCCAAATAAATGACCATGGTTGATTTTGGCTCTCTGTCCCTCGAGAGTTTCAACTCTCAACTATCTTCTTTTCCCGTATGGCAATATTTCGGAGTGGAATATCTAATGACACCTTTCCTCAACAATCGGATGGTTCTGATGAACTCTGGTTCTCTGGCCTTCGAGAGTTCTCACATCTCCACACACACAATTATCTGGAGTGAATTTCCCTGGAGTGACAGATCTTCTGCCACACGTCCTCTCCAAATCAATGGCCCTGATTCTCTTCGGGACTTTGGGACTTTGAAAAGTCCACTCTTTCTGAACAAGACTAGATAAACTATCCTTTGACCTCCTCTTCAATCAACGATCGAGATCTCCTTCAAGACTTTGGTGCTTTCACCCTCTTCTTTCCTCCAGAATGCTCTGTTCCTGGAGTTCCATATATGGTGTCACATGTCCTCCTTCACATTGATGGCTCTCATCGTTTAGGGACTTTGGTGCTTCAGGATATTCTGAAACACAACTTCTTAGAAACCCCAAAGTACGATCCTCTGAAGTTCATGATCCGGTGACACTTTTCCAACCCAGATCAACGACTCCCAGTTGCTTTGACTATTCGGACTTCGGTGATTTCAAAATTTCGTCCTTCGTGTTCTCCCAAAGTGTTTTCACCCAAAACTGATGGATTTACGCCACACATCCTTTCATATGATGGATGGTCCCAAATAACTTCGGGACTTCAGGAATTTAGCAAGTCCACTCTCCCTTTTTCCTTGGCTCCTCCTTAGAGGTGACCTTGGGCGGTGAATTCACGCAAACACGTGATTGTGGGCACGCTCAAAGATGGTTTGAGACCAAACTAATTTTCGTCCTGCAATTCACCTTGATCCTACACACGTCCTTCCTCCAAAATCATGGTTTGGATTGCGTACCACCCTCGACTTCGTAAATCTCGAGCACCTTCTATCCCCGCAATGCAAGGTGACCATCGATATCATGATCTTGATGATGCTTCTAAATGGACGATCAAGATCTACCTCCAACATTTCATATCTCCCTCTCCTAGATTAACGGTTGGGGTCGTTCCTCCTCCTAAGATTTTGACTCCTTCTGACTTGGAAGAGTTTGTGGATATTCAAAGGTTTTGGCCTTTGAACATTCTCCTGCGAGTCCGCCTCTTGGAGCTTGTCTTTTCTCCCATAAGAGTTATCTCTTTTGAGCTTTAGGACGTAGAATAAGTCCAACTCCTATGCACTCTTGCATTATCTCTTCTGATATTTTCAATTTACTCAGTCTCCTAAGGGTCTCGGTCGTTCTGTTTCCTTTCAAAGGAAAACTTTGTGCCCTCCTAGAAACCTTCTACTTAAAGCACACCTTACTGAGCATTTTCTACAGAGTGTTCAACATCTTTGTGTGTATATTCCTCTTATACTCTTATCCCTGAACTCAATAAAGAGTTCTCTCTATGCACACTTGCACTTGCTCAATGCCCGCCTGATAGAGCCCTATAAAGTTCTCAGTGACTCTTTCTCTCTCTATCTCTCTCTGAGCTCAACACAGAGTTTTTTTTGTGCACTCCTTGCAATTATGTTGATGAAGGTTCAACGATATATCTCATGAGATTCTCTGATGTTAAACTACCTCTGTCAATGCACTCCTTGCAGACAGTGTGCACTTCTTCCACTCGAAAACTCAAAGAAGAGAAGCAATTGAAACTTATTCAATACTTCACCAGTTTACTCATTCAAACCAATCTGATTTAAGAAAATGTTCATCTTTCATTTTCTTTCCGAGCTCTTCTCTACTCTGTAATCATTTTCGGGCACTAGCCCCTTTCTCTCAGTCCACAACCCACGTGACCATGGGTTGTTACCAAGCGCTAGATCCATAAGCGCTTACTCGGGCCTTCAGCTTCTAAAGTTTTCAAAGCACCACACAACAATATCTCGGAGTTCCAGATTACCAAACTTGCGAAGTAGGGCATATCAACCGTCCACGTATACTCAACATCTGACGAATGACACTCACTATGGAACTTTAGGCGTCTGAGTTCCAAAACTTCGAAGCTTCGGGACTTCAGAGGATTTCACATCCGCGCATCTAAACTGTTAATCTCCGAACATTCCCAATCACCTTTGGTGACGTCATTGTATCACATCACTTAATGTTTTCCAATTGCGGGGGAATGCAACGGTGGTTTGGAGTAACCCGCCTTTCATCCCGTAATTATTCTGACACTGACATGTAACCCCTCGGTGAAACCTTGGTTTGGATTGTAGGGCCGCCTTGGAGAATTAACTCCTGTGCAACTTGGGTCCCCACAATACTTCCTGGTCGTCGATCTTGATGTATCGTGATCATCGTGAGTGTGGGTTCTCTGACCTTTAAATACATTACGTAACCTCGGCCCCACTAGCTCTACTCATATGGCAAGCCACATGGTGGAATAATAGTGGTTGAATCGTGGCCCAATCAAATGGGTGTCACACGTCATGTTCCATATGGCATTTCAAACTTCTATGAGTTCAAAACCCACTGCCATGTAGCACACAACCCATGTGTCCACATAAAACCAAGTGACATCACCATGCCACGTCACTTCATAGTTTTAGACTTCATCCCTTCTCTTGTTTCTGGCATCATAATTCATTGAAGTCATGAAGTCCAAAGAGATTCAAGGTTAACCCTTCTGTACCTTCCCCAGATCTGATGGTCGTAAGGGATTTCCCTTCCTTCCGAATAGATACTAATGCACAGAACAAAATTTGCTACTCTATGGTTTTCCAAAGGAATTCATGGCTAACTGCCTTGTAATATTACTAGACCAGACAGTCGTAAAGGATTTTACTCCTCTCGAACAGATCCTAAGGTCCACATTACTTTGCATCCCAATACCACGTCTATTGTGGTTTTACAACACCACTACTCCTCCGGAGATTCGTAACATGGCCAAGGTAACTTCTTAGCACTCAAGAAGGTTTTGAGGTTTGAAATTGGTCCTCCAGACACAATTTCCTCTCGAAACCTTGGGTCCAATGACCACTTACCCAGCCCATCCAGGCTCTGCATTGAAACTCTGGGTCAGAACTTGAATTTTGTCTACTTCGACAACAATTCATTCGAAACTTTTTCTTCATTTTCCACTAACATGGCCCATCTAGGCTTAGTGTTGAAACCATGCTATGATACCATTTTGTAATATCCTCGGCCACCAACAGGTCAGGAAATTCTATCTACACAAACTTAACTTCGCCTTTAAATCTCTGATACCATTTTGTAACATCCCCGACGACCAACAAGTCAGACAATGCTACCTACACAACCTTAACTTCAACTTTAAAGCTATGATACCACATTGTAACATCCCTAGCCATCAACAGTCCTAGGAAATCCCACTACTCGGCTCTGACTTACCTGCGATACCAAAAGGTAGCATCCCCGACCCTCCATGGAGACCGGGAAATGCCACTATTGTGAAATAATCACATATAAATATAATATGCATTAAATCAAATTAACACATTTTAACATAGAGTTACTTTTACAATTCATATTTAAATAGAATTAACAACAATTCATACATACAATGGAACACATGATAACATTCCAACATTATGCATAACATAAAATTAAGCAGATAAATTATACTTATCTTTCAACTGGAATAACACCACCAAATACGTGCTGACCTTCCATGAACCTCCCAACCATAGACCGCACTACTCATCACTCTCAGCAGTAGGTCACCCCCGAGATGAGACTAAGCTTCACCGGGCAAGGGAATCCTAGGCTAGGAAAGGCCAACAGGAAGACACATAGTTTATGTGGATGGATTCTCTCCCAGGACCCACTTATGCCCACTGCTCACAGACTCTCTTTCCCAACATGTCTGTCCCACCCCAGGAGTATACACCTTCACTGTCACCAAGACAGTCCTTCGGTTGCTAAACCTCCCTTGCCTTGGGCTTCAGTAACAAGTCAAACCAAAATTCTCTGAGCTCTGTGGCAGCTACAAGACCCCTTCCACGAGTTCTCACTTCATCCGTGCACTCTCTCACCTGGAGAGAATCACTCATAGGCCTGACAACCTGCCTCTTCAACCACAACCACCTCCCTCACCTAGAGAGAGTGTTGCACACAGGCCTGACAACCTTCTTCTTTAGCTCCATTCTAGCACAAGGAGGACAACAGTAAGGCTAAAAAAGGAACAAATGACAGTAGCCAATCACACTTATCTAAGGGACTCTGTGGCCACAACAACCCACAGTTATAACACACACAGCATAGACAATTACAGTATGCTTAGGTTTCACAGAAGGAAACAACCCGAATAATTAAGCATGGACTTCAATTTGTGGTGTGGATAAATTGGGTTCACAGGACACAGAAGAGACATGTCTCAGTCCATGGGTTTGTCACTATTTTTTAGGGTGCATGACAAGGAATCAATGCAAAGGTTGAACGTAAACTCAAATGGTTCAGACGAAGGATGCATTGGCTTCTCAGGAAAACATCACAGTTTTCTGGTTTCAGAGTTGCGTGAGGGTATGCAGAGATCATGCACCCACCACACATGGTTCAAACAACAGATGAAAGAATGGAGGATGAACCCCCATCATAGCTCAATTCTTGGGTTAAATTGCATGTGCCTGGGCCGACACATGTCGCCCATGAGGATGGATTCACTCCATCAAGTATGCGTTCCCTTTTCCATGAACTTAGGATAAAAATATACCTTTCACACCACTTTGGATAATAATAAATTATTAGTCAAGGACTTAAGCCCTCAATCTTAGCCCCTCTTCCAACCTTTCAACCCCCTCTCCCTTACCCATTATGTGGAAGCTTAGTCCCCCATCACTCTTTCTTCATGGTCGGTCGGCACACAACGATGTTTGTATATTATATTAATGATGTGCATAATTACATATACAAAATCAGGCTCTTGGCCTTTAACACCTAGGCTCTCAGGCCTAATCACCAAACAAACCTCCTATCTTATTATAACTTAGTTCACCAGCCTACAAAACATGTTTACAATTTATAAATGCATTGGGGCTTGTCCTTGGGGATATTACACTTGCCTCATAAATGGAACATATATTAATAATATTTGATGATTGTTTGTAGCTTCTGCCAGGTTCCCCACTCCAACACCTTTGCATTAAACAATTTTTAAAGTGTTTTGGCCATCAATTTTTCTTCTGACCTCACACTTTAGGGTAAACCTATTATGCATTAAAATGTCACATTTGTGTTTCACACCCTAAGTGTCACAAGTGTCGCAAAGTGACATATGCACCTCGATAGGTGTATCATGCACTATCACAAGTGTCATATGCACCTTACCAAGTGTCACACTCACCTTTTTAGGTGTCCCCACACCTTGACACCATGAAAACAATTTTCCATTACCCCTAAGTCATATTGGAGGAAGCAACCCATCATTTCAAGGTCAAAACACACCTTTTTCTTGGAAAAATCAACCTTTTGGGGGGCATTTATGAAGGCTGGCTCCCCACTAGCCATGTTGGGGGAGGTCCATGGTGCGCCCTATGCCATGTAGGAGGATCACCACTATTGGGATGGCGCCCTATCTCTCACTCTTGGGGATCACCATTCTTGTTAGATGAGAAAGGGGTATCCTCTACCTTATTCTATGGGACAACTCTCTCAGGATGGGGTTAGTTATGTTCGAACCTCATGCTATGCATTCACCTTAGGATCTGATCCAAACCTCAAGGAGTCATATCCTCAACCATATCTTTCATTTTCTCATGGTGATTGTGCCTCTCAAGCCTATATATTGAAGGCATTTCCAAGGTAAAGGGGGAGGTAATCAGTCAAAGTATCATCATTTTGATCATGATAGATTCATGCAAGGGGTTGGATGAGGAGAGATTGCAGAGGATATTGTAGCATCAATCGTGGTATGTAAGTATTCTCTTTTGGTTCTCACTGAATATATTTGGCATATTTCCTTCAATCTTGTGTATTCTTGCATATGTTTGTATATTGTTGCTTTAATATTCGTAAATGTGTTTTTTTTACCTAATGAAATAGAGTACAAGGTAGTTGTTTCTCTTTTCTTCCCATTGCAGGTATCAAGTTGCGCCATGGGGTTTGACTATCAAGCTCACATATTGGAAGAAATGAGGAAAAAATTCGTAAAAAGGTACATCATGATATTTCTCCCTCTCTGTTTCTAATCGGTTAAATGATTTTAAATGGATGTTAGTGTCCACTTATATTGTTTTTGTCTTGGTATAGGATTCTTGGTCCAAAGGGGAGCTTAACCTATCCACAGGGTAATATTTCTCACATCCTCGAATCTCTCTATGTTCATCCATCTCTCTCTCCTTCTCTAGGCCTCTCTCTCTCTCCCTCTCACTCTCTACCTCTATCCCACTCGCTCAATTTACATTCTCTCTTTTTACCTCTATCTCTCTCTCTCCACCTTTCTCCGTCCCGCTCCCACCCACCCCATCTATCTCTCTCTCTCTCTCTCTCTCACACACACACACACACACACACACACACACACACACACACACACACACACACACACATTACTCTTTGTCCCTCCCTTCTTCCCTCTCTTGAGAGAGAGAGATTGATAGAGGGGGAGAGAATGAGATTGGAGGATAGGGAGTGCGAGAGAGAGGGATGGATAGGAGAGAGAGTGAGAGCGAGAAAGAGATAGAGAGATGGGGTGTGTGTGAGAGAGAGAGAGAGGG
>ML782639.1:834605-848733 GCA_009831015.1 Picea engelmannii | reverse complement strand
GTACTCATCCCATGATAGTCGACCTGAAACATTACAATGTTTACCAGTACATGATGATCGCGCCCATTCACCCCCAATCAGGCACTCAAACCAACCACTCCGATACCCTGTACTATGCCGCTTGATATGCTTATTTTTCATTAAGCGCTTGCCCAGGTAACGCTTCACGGCTTCTACGCTGTGCTCTACTATTTCACGCGGAGGAAAAGTTAAAGGGTTCCCCTCTAACCCCAATATTTGCAATTTTCCCAAAGCTCCCATTGAGTCCGGCAGGATGGAGATCTGGTTGTAACTCACGTCTAACTCCATCAGGCACACCAGACGGCCTATCGATTCCGGTAAATCCACCAGATGGTGAAAGTTCTTGCTGGCGTTCAGGACTTCCAGATTTTTAAGGTGACCGATGTCTTCAGGGAGACGGTTGAGTTTGTTCAAATGGACATCCAGTACACAGAGAGATCTCATGTAGGAGATCGACGGTGGAAGAGAAGTAATATTATTTGAATGTACAGATAGCTTCCTCAGATTCGTCAATTTCAAACCCAGCGTATCCGGCAGTCCCTCCAAATGGTTGAAATTTGCACTCAGCTCTTCCAACGCGCTGTTAAATTCATATCATACAACAGTACTTAACTTACATATCCATAACCTAAAAACAATTAAGAAATTCAACATAAAAAAAAATGTTCTGAACCTACTAGCAATTTTGTATACTCTCAGGAAGAGTAACGAGCACGTTGCTGGAAATATTTAGGGCTTTAAGCATTACGAGCCGGCCGATGGAATCGGGAAGAGATTTGAGGCGATTGGAAGAAACATCCAGACTTCTTAGATTCACCAAGCGAGTCGCGCATTCGGGCAAGCACTACAACGGCCACAACCAAAAGAATAATTAAAAACTCTGCTTCTGAGAAGTACCGTAAATAATTCAATGAACTGAAATAGTTACCACCAAATTGTTATTCGAGAGATCCAGCTTCACAATAGCCGAAGCCAATTGTATCGACTTTGGCACATTCATCAGTTGAAGGCTGCTTAGGTCAAGCTTGGCAGCTACTTCAGATATAGCTGAAGTGATCTTCTTGTCGGTCTCCTCCATGAGCTCTTTAAACTGGTCAAACCCCAGTGTACGGCCGCTATCGGCCAACTGTGTTCTATCAGTTGGTTTTGCATTATTCATAACGTTTTCCTGGATTGGGTGCAGGTGGGAGATCTGTTTGATAGATTTTTCTGGAGGCTTTTCTTGCTCCGCCTGTTTCTTCTCCAGGGCCTCCATCCCAGCCTGCATTTACACGAAATCAGTGTCAGATTCTACTCATGTGGGCTAATTGAAGTGAATGAACACTTTGAATTTCATGCAAGAGATTTCAGGATTCATCAAATTAATTACCTTTATTGTCTACTCACTTGATTTCCCTACCCAGCTAGAGATGCAGCAATCAACCCAACAGATTTACAGTGATACTATCCCCTGAATAAGAAAAAATGCCATGAAATTTCCCACAAAGTTTTCGTAAAATAAAAAGATATATCCCCCAAATTCTACAATTTCTACAAAATTATCAATAAGTATCCACTGCGACTCACCCTTGGCATCTGCTGTACGCGGCAGCGCCGACTCTATAGAGAATTCTCCGCGATTACATACTCAGGCCGATTTGCTGGAAACCGTGGGTTTTCCTGTAGCAGTATTTGCAGCGAATCTAAAGAAGTCTATTAAATCATTATACGGTTCGAAATTAGCCTTTCTCAGCTGTTTTACGCGTTGAACATGTCAAATATGGTGTATTCAAAATATCACGCGTGCAATCGATGTGCTTCCTTACAGTCCTGCAACTTTAAAATAATGGCACTGGGATTAGCTTGACTGAGTCAGGGTCACATATTTTTAGATTATTTTCACAAATGGACGGTTTTCAGGACTGGAGGCAGTAATGTCCACAGAATTTGAATTAATAATTAGATGAAGACAAATCTTATAGTGACCAATTACCGTACAACCTGTAGGCTCACGTATTTTAAAATTATAAAACTATAAAATGACGTAACTTCAAGTAACTTCCATAGAGCAACCTCTTTGTAAATTAATATGAGCTATCGGTTTCTATACGTCAGATTACGAAAGCTCAAAAACGAATTAAGAGGCAATAAAATAAATTAAGATTTAAATGGTTAGTGTTTAAAATACTAAGTTTAAAATAAAATATGTTCATTTAATTTATTATATAATTTTAGTTATTATAATTAACTCTTTTAATTTTAATTTTATTTAATATTAAAAAAAAATTAATATTTTGAATGATACTTTAGCTATAAATAAAAAACTTGTAAAAGTTTTTTTTAATTTGTAAGAAATTTTAAGTTGGGAGCTGCAATCATATATATAAAAAATATTTTAGATTATAATATATCTAGATAATGATACATTTTAAATCTTATTTTAATAAAATTGAAATTTAATCTACAACCTTAATTTATGACAACATTCCAACTACAATATCAAAATTAGCAATTTAATTTGTACTAATAATTATATGAATATATTTAATACAATATTGAAGCTTTAATGTCCATAAAAATTTGATTAGATAATGAAAAACAAAATTGAAAATACATATAAAGCTTTAAGCTCTATTTTCATTAAGCTTAAAAAAAACCTCTAAAATTACTTAAAAAAAAATTGAAGTAATAACAATTCCCATAGTAGTTCCAAATCCTTGCGCGGTCATAAATACCATTGTGACGGTCCTCTATCATGTTGGCATGGATGTGGGAGCAATATCAGTATCGATCCCAACAATATTACACCACTAAATACAAAGAGGTTGCTCTATATATCCCAACAATATTACACCACTAAATACAAAGAGGTTGCTCTATGGAAGTTACACTAAGTACATAATTAAAAATTTATAATCCCGGATAGGTGTTTTAGTTTAATTTAGTTTGTTTTTTAATTTCATTCAATTTTTTCCAATCCAAGGAATTCAAGATAGTCATATAATTTCATTCAATTTTTCTCAACCCAAGGAATTCAAGATGGTTATATAATTTCATTCAAAGTAAAAATTTCTAATCCCGGCTAGGTCTTTTAGTTTAATTTAGTTTGTTTTTTAATTTCATTCAATTTTTTCCAACCCAAGGAATTCGAGATAATCATATAATTTCATTCAATTTTTCTCAACCCAAGGAATTCAGGATGGTCATATAATTTCATTCAATTTTTCTCAACCCAAGGAATTCAAGATGGTCATATAATTTCATTCAAAGTAAGAGTTAATAGGAAAATAAAATATTTCTAAGAATCAATAATATTAGAATAAAGTAGATGATTTCTTAGTTTGTGTAAGAGTTATAAAATGAAGAATTAAAAAATGAATATTTCTAATATTCAAAATAAATTTTAATATAAAAATTCAATAAAATAAAGTAGAATATTTTGATTTAGAAATCTGAAAAAAATATGAAATATATAAAATTATTTTAGATTTATCTTAAAAAAGATCTTTCTAGTATCAAGAGGGATCAAATTTTTCCATGTATAAATCTTTTCTTAATTTTTAAACTTTAAAAAAAAATTGCACCTTAAGAGAATTATTGTCTCTCAACACTTGATAAAAGCTAGGTTAAAATGAATATAGACTAGTTTACTTCAAAAAAATAAATACCATCCAACTCATAATTTTTTTTAGACATGCCACTCAGATTTCATCATATCCCCACTGCTCATTGATTTCATTGTTGTCATAGTACAACTAGATTATATTTAACTTAAGCCCTCAATATTCCAATGATTTCAATAATAAATTCCAACTTCATCATTTTTCAATTTATTAGTTCAATTTCATCACAAGCCAAAATCTGAGATTTAAAATCGGGTAGGTGCAAGCACTACCTCCTAACCATCTCATCAAAGCACCTCAACAGTCTCTCAGTGTATGTTAGTTTCCACATAAAACTTGAAAATTAGTAATCCTCAATATTTGAGTTACTTGCATAATAATTTTTAATATGGTGTTATAAATAATCTTAGAATCTTCTTTTGATCAATGAAATTGTAATATTGCCACTAGAAAAGTATGAAATACCAAAAAAAAAAAAAAAAATTGTATAAAAAAGAATATTTATGAAAAAATTGTGTAAAATTAGAGTTGTGTTTACATTTTTTTTAATTTTAATAAATTATATTGTATATGTTTATGTCTATAAGTATGATGTTTTTATTTTTGCTGAAATCAATAAATTTAGAAAATGATGATAGTGGGAGTGGTGGTGGTTAATTTCCTTTAAAATTTGATTTTTTTTTTGAAAAGATTTAAGAAAAGTATTCCTAGATCACCATAATTTTAATGAGTTATTAGAAGGTGAGGAAGGTTTGTAATGTAAAGAGTATTTTGAAATTGTGATTTAATTTGGGTGTACTAAAGACATTTTAAGATAAGGTGGTTGTTATCGTCAACCCTCTTTATATCACAATTATGACAAATGCTTTCGACCCAATATATATTTTAGAAATTGATTGCAATATAAAACTCATGAGATTTTATTCTTATTTTATAAATATTGATTTTCTTCTTTATACTTGTTAAAATATAAAGATACTCTTAATCTTAATAATATCTTAATTTTTTTTTCTCACTTCATAATTTTTTTCATATTTAAATGTACAAATAATTTTAATATTTTGTTTATTTCATAAAATAACTTAATCTTTTATTTTTTAATAATATAATAATATTAAATTAACATACAACTTAAAATAATAAATATTTTTCTTAAATTTTTATATAGTTTGTCAATAATTACTTTATAGTTTCACATATAAATCAATAATATTAAATTAACATACAACTCTAAATAATAAATATTTCTCTTCTTAGATTTTTATATAGTTTGTCAATAATTACTTTATAGTTTCACATATAAATTTATTTACATATAAAAAAAAATTTAATGGTTTTTTAATGAATAATTTAAAACAATAAATCCCTTTATTTCTAAATAATGATAAATATAACTTTTAAACATTAAAAGAAAAAATATTATATTCTATCAATAAATTATATGTTTGGAATCCATGTATTCAGTGTTAGTTTTGTGAATATACATGGTATTATAACAAATGATTATGTCACACACAATTAAAAATATCCAAATATCCATCAACTTCGAGTTATGGAAGAAAACTAATCCACTTGTTTACATTAAAAGAAAAAATATTATATTCTATCAATAAATTATATGTTTGGAATCCATGTATTCAGTGTTAGTTTTGTGAATATACATGGTATTATAACAAATGATTATGTCACACACAATTAAAAATATCCAAATATCCTTCAACTTCGAGTTATGGAAGAAAACTAATCCAAACCATCGAAATCGACCGACAATATCATGTTAAGATAATGTGCATATGCTAAGTAGTGCATCATCCCATACAAATAAATAAATTCAAACAACGTATTTTTATTATATTAAACTACGTACACCGTAAAACAACAGCCACACTACCATTTATTAAACTACATCCACACTACTTAGATGCCTCGTTAAAACATGTTAATTACAACGCACAACTAAGCTTAGATTCTACCGAGAATGGTATTGCAAGGGTTAGGATACTCCATGTGCATTATTGATGGTAAATAAGAGTAACACGTTGGTCATAGGTCCTTTTTGTTTTAGATAGTTTGGTCATAGGTCCTTGGTTTCTAGACCTTCGATTTCAAAATGATCTAAGCACCCATGCATGGTCCTCAAAACCATAGAAATAGTATATAGGGACTAAACCCTTTGTTAATGGCCTTGAAACATGTCTTGGTGTACCAGACTCCTCAGTAGTTTTTGAAACCTTGGAATATGAAAAGTATCTTAGCATTAAAAAAATAATTCTTTAAAAGGATTTGTGTTTTTCTTTAGTGCTTAGTAGTGTTTAAGGGTAAGCTCATGACATTTTTTCCCTAATAAAATTTTGGGTCAAATCATGTTCTATCTTTAAGGGATTTCAAAATTTTGGGTCAAATCATGTTCTATCTTTAAGGGATTTCAAAATGATCTAAGCACCATGCATGCACCATGCATGGTTCTCACAACCATATAAATAGAAATAATATTTAGAGACTAAACCCCTTATTAATTACCTTGAAGCATGTCTTGGTGTACTAGAGTCCTCATTGGTTCTTGAAACCTTGGAATATGACAAGTATCTTAGTCATGAAAGAAATAAATCTTCAACAGGGTAGTTGTTCTTCTTTAGTGCTTAGTAGTGTTTAGGGCCCAAGCTCATGGCTTTCTTTCCCTAATAATGTTTTGGGCTAAATCATGTTCCATGTTTAAGGGATTTTAAAATGATCTAAGCACCCATGCACAATCATCAAAACCATAGAAATAGTATTTAGGGACTAAACCCATTATTAATGACCTTCAAGCATGTCTTGGTGTAGTAGACTCCTCATTGGCTCTTGAAACCCTGGAATATGACAAGTATCTTAGTCATGAAAGAAATTAATCTTCAAGAGGGTTTTTGTTCTTCTTTAGTGTTTATTAGTGTTTAGGGCCCAAGCTCATAGCTTTCTTTCCAAAATAATGTTTCGGGACGAATCATGTTCCATCTTTAAGGGATTTCAAAATAATCTAAGAACCCATGCATGGTCCTCAAAACCATATAAATACTATTTAGGGGCTAAACCCCTTATTAATGGCCTTGAATCATGTCTTGGTGTACTATAATCCTCATTGGTTCTTGAAACCTTGGAATATAACACGCATCTTAGTCATGAAAGAAATAAATCTTTAAGAGGATTTTTGTTCTTATTTAGTGCTTAGTAGTGTTTAGGGCCCAAGCTCATAGTTTTCTTTCCCTAATAATGTTTTGGGCCAAATCTTGTTCCATCTTTAAGGGATTTCAAAATGATCTAAGCACCCATGCATGGTACTCAAAACCATAGAAATAGTATTTAGGGACTAAACCTCTTATTAATGGCCTTGAAGCTTGTCTTGGTGTACTAGACTCCTCATTGGTTCTTGAAATGTTGGAATATGACAAGTATCTTAGTCATGAAAGAAAAAAATCTTCAAAAGGGTTTTTGTTTTTCTTTAGTGCTTAGTAGTGTTTAGGGCCCAAGCTCATAGCTTTCTTTCCCTAATAATGCTTTGGGACAAATCATATTCCATCTTTAGTGGCCCAAATCATGTTTAATCTTTACTGCACTAGACCTTATATTTATGCATTTATTCCACTCATGGGGCATTACTCATGGATGGAGGCATTGTACAACGCCATTGCTTATAAGAAATACCCTTCCTTCATACACAAAATTTTAGAATTGAGTATTTATCTCACTCTTACAACAAGTATTCTTCAACATTCATGTACCTTCTACTATGCCAAAAAAGCATCATAATTTTGTTGACCATTCAATGCCATAGTTGTGCCATGTAGTGTTTTAATAACAAAATGTTCAATTTAGTCAAATTCCAACTATTGTAGTCGATTACTGAAATGAAATAACATAATTCAAGGAAATTAGATAGGCTTAATGTTTGAAAGTCTCCATTTTCCCTCCATATCCTTCTAGAAATTATATAAATAAAGGCCTTATCCATGCAACTTAATAATTTTAATGAGTTTAAGGTTATGTTTCACAAGCTTAAGCAAAGATGCTAAGCCTTTTGTTTCCATTGATCTCATTTGTCTTCATTAGTGATTATATTTCACACATTTATCTATTATTTCATGGAGCATGAGGAGGAACATTGCTCTAATAAATTATGGATCACCAAGAAAACCTTAAAGGAGACAAAACCCCTCATAAGTGATATCTTGGAGGCCACCTTCATCACTCTCCCAAGTTGAAGTCTTTGTAATTTTTGTAATTTTTTGTGCATTCAATATTAAAAAGAATGTATTTAGTTTACTTACCCTATTAAGATATTGTTTATATGGTTGTGACTCTCTTCTTTTGAGTTTATTCTAACCATTTGATCTAATAAAATTTGATGCATTGTTGCAGTTTTGGTTCCTTATTGTCACTGTGTAAAAGGAATTCAAGATAGCTTACACATAGGAATATATCCTTCCTTGCTCTATATATGGACCAATGGATCTCGAGACTTTCCTTGTGACTTCAATCTTTATTATCTTTCATATTTTTTTTGGTAAGATAGTTTAGATTGCATTTTTCGCATACATAACTCACATTTTTCGCATAAAGTAGAAAACATACTCATATCCCTCGCATGAGGTAGGGACTAATAAAGTACAAAACCATTCTATGAAATGGTTTTGTACTTTATTAGTCCCTACCTCATGCGAGGGACTATAGAAACCGCCGTGTTGTTAACAATGTATTATATCGTCTATTTTGCTACATTAATTGGTGCATTTT
Organism: Picea engelmannii; assembly: GCA_009831015.1. Lineage (NCBI taxonomy): Eukaryota > Viridiplantae > Streptophyta > Pinopsida > Pinales > Pinaceae > Picea > Picea engelmannii. The sequence goes on along the minus strand of ML782639.1, from coordinate 840,343 downwards.
GGTGCATCTTGCAATGCCTTTGTCTACTTTTCCATAATATATATATATATATATATATATATATTTTAGAATATTTTTAATATTTTTTAAATATTAAAAACATAATTTTCTATTGGTTGGATTTGATTGATGCGACTAAATAATCCCTAGTGGTAGACTATTTTTTCTTAGCAATTGTTTGATTTTAAAATTAATTAAAAAAAAACAAAAAACTAAATTATTCTGGCATTGTCAAATCTCTTATGCATTGCAGTCGATGTATCTAAGGTTTATTTGCACTGCATTCGAACGAACAGTGTTCAAGGCTATGACGTGCCACTCACATCCACCTCCTCCTGGCTACCACCCTGCCTGGCCACCGTCTCACCATCCTAGACTACCTATATTCACGTTCATACGTTACATTATGTCATACTTTACTTTCTTCATACAGGATAAAGAAAAAATAAGGATCAGAGATGGATAGCTACATTGAAGGTGAAGTCCCATCCGAGAAGGATATTGAAGTCCTTGTTGCTCACAAGCATGGCAGAGTACAAGAGGTTATGACTGCATAGTGAACTAAATAACATGAGCTGATGTAAAGCATCCCTCTAGATTCATATCTTGTAGAATAATCCATTCTATGGCCTTATCCCTTTCCATATCCATTGGCCCATTTGAGCAAGTGGTAAGCCTAGGGAGTTAGCCCTTTCTAGATCCTTTGGCCCCTTCGACCAATCGATAAGCATGTAGCCACTTAGTTTTTAAGTTATAAATAGAGAGCATAGAGTTGATATTTAAATTAAATTAATGAAGATCACTTCCTCGGATAATCAAGCCGCAACCAGTCTTGCAAATACCTACAAAAATCACAAAAAATGAATTAGCGTAACAATTTACTTTAAACTTAATAAGCATGTAGAATGTAGAGGTGTTTGTTATCTTTAATAGTAGTGACTCATGGATGTAGGAACTTTATATAAATTGTAGGTTAATTGATGTTCAAGGGTGTCATGAATAAGTATGTTGGTAGCATATAAGTGAACTATAAGTAAAATGAGTGTGGATTGAAAATCAGAGAATGAAGTAAAGAGAAGTGGATTGATATATTATTAATTTCTATGAAAATTATTAGTCTATGTGATGTATGTTTCTTCTTCATCTCTAATTCTCCTCACAGTTCTTGTAAACCATCACCTTAATTTTTTGCACCTATTCCACTCGCATGCCTAATAGTCACTGATGAAATCGCAATATTCTCTTTAAACAGTGAACGAGCAAGTTTTTGTGTTGTAACCCGACATCATAGACCAATATATTGAGATGTAGAAGATGAAATTGCTAACTATAGTGGAATGGAATGGTCACCTGAATATTCTGCAGTCCATGTCTGAACGAATTATAATTGAGCTTACATTTTTATAATTTATACTTCACACATGTAAAGTTCAAGCATAAGATTTGTTGTTGTGCAAAAGGTAAGAGAATTTGCTAAAATATTTTGTGAAGAGTATGCATATATAGAACAATAAAAAGGCACACATATCTCAAATCTGTCTTATTTTCACTATGCCCTCTTATTCAATGCCCTTCATTTTAATGTTCATAAATTGTAACATTTGCAACTGGAAATTTTCATAAGGGTGTAATTTACACATCAACCCATGGCAGAAGCAGACATCAATTGTTGCAAGGGTCCTTCTGCATTCTATGAGAAATCAAATCCTGCTTTGGCTATGATATCTATTCAGATTGGGTTTGTTGGAATGAATATATTTTAAAAAGTTTCTCTTAATCAAGGAATGTTTCACTTTGTGTTGGTAATCTAGAGACATGTCATTGCCACACTAGTGTTAGTTCCTTTTTCATATATTTTGGAAAGGCAAGTGTAAAATATTGCAAGACGAATATGCATATTGAACATGAATTAAAATATTCTATTGAAGTAGCTTATATAATTTATTTGGTTTTCTTCTTTTGTTGTAGGAAGACGAGGCCAAACCTCACATTTCAAGTATTCTATGAGATTTTTCTCAGTACTTTGTTTGGGTAATAATTCATAAACATAACCCTCAACTTATTCTGCAAAGAACCCGTTGCTTTTGGGACTAATTGTGTGGTCTGTTTATTTACAACGCCACTTTGAACCAAAACTTCTACTATGCAGCTCTGGGTTATACCTCAACCACATTTGCATGTGCATTGAGGAACATGCAAATATTTAATGAAAAACTTATGAACACTATCATTTTTTTTTCACTAAAAACTACATACAAAGAAAAATCTTTTTTTTTTTCAAGTTGTCTCTAAGTATGCTTGTATTGAATCAAATTTCAATAATGTGGATAATAAATTCTCATTAGGCAGGTGAGACGGGGAGAGACTCTGAAAGTATTTGCATGAAATTTCAATACCTAATTGGTGTTAAGCTTTGTTTTGTCTGTGCAAACGAGTTATTGAAGCGTACATAGTTTAGATATAGCTCCACACTGAAGCATCTCTCAAATAATCAAATTTGTGGTGATTTCTGAAACCCCAATAATATTCTTGGAGATAATCATAGGCGAGGTAACTTGGTTTGTTGTTCCCAACTGGCAAAATTCTATTGGCTACATCTAGTGGCCTAAAACCCTCGACCTCCTTTGTGGAGGAAGACATAAACGACAAACATGCATGATTCCAACCAAGAAAAATATGGGAAATAAGTGTTATTTATATGACCAAGAAGTGTGAAAATAACCAGAGAAACTAAATACAACTCCATTCAAACCATGAAAACCCAAGCTCACAGAGAACATAACAAGGCAGTGTTAAGAAAATGCATCACTAGCTACATCTGAAGGCATATTTATAGAATACAAGAAATACCAATGGCAGAGTTTGGATAGTTGGGTTTCGTTGTTGGAGGTTTATCTAAGTAGTTTCAATCCTATGACATTGATTTCCTGCGTGATATGTTCTCTGCTAGATGGTGGCTATGGCTATGTTGTTCTGACTGGTGGTGGTCTAAACACATAATTGGAAACAAATATGTTAAGTGGGAAACATAATATAATGTTTCAATTATTAACCTATTTGTAAGAATTGGAATTGATACGGTTTGTTACCACTTTTGGTAACAAGTTTTTTATCGCTTTCAGTAACACTTTGTATACACCTTGATTTTCTCAATGTTTCCGTGATTGTTTTATTTGCTAAAATCCACAATACTCATGGACAATGAACCTTAATTCATTCAAGTGCACTACATCTCTTCTATCTATAAAATTCATTTACTTATTTGGTATATGATGGATTTTATACATATTATACTACTGTAATATATAAGTTTATAATTTCCATTGTAGTTCCAATAATAGGTGGAGAGATGAATCTTCAGTGTTAATGTTAGGTGCACCGACCCTAGCCCCTCCTCCAAACACTAAGGAAAATTCTTTGGCATCATGATGGACGACCTAGAACCTTTAAAGATTAAATTTAAATAAAATTTATTTAGAGCAAGAGTCCTTGAGATATTGAAATATTCGATATGTCCCTCGTCTTTATATATAAAATGTTTATACAAACATGGAAGGTTGTATCGCAAAAATAGATATGCGTTTTTTCTTTTAGTAGGAATGAAGGTTGTATCTCTAAAATCGATATGTATTTTATAATCCATTAATAGTAAAGGAGTTTACATGTAGGGATAGGTTACTTATTTTCATTATGTTCACACTTCATATGAAGTTGAATCAATCAATAAACTAATAAACTACAAGAAATCCACACAAGTGGGATACGTACCATGTGTCTATCTCACAAATATTTTATGCTAATTAATAATTGCAAAAATTGTTCGAAGGTAAAATTCACTCCTTATTATTACAAGAACTTATAAACACTTGCAAAAATAATTCAAAGCACATTGAAAAATTATTTAAATAAAAAACGAAATGATCTTTAACGTACCCACCCCGCCAATTGAGCCTCTACTTACAACCTGGACTTTGACGTCGAATCACGTTGTCCCCTCGTCAGGTGGTTGTGCCCCTCACTACTCCTCTTTGAGATCCATAAGTCCCATCCTTCCCTCCAAGTTTCCACTCCAAGAACAAGATATAGTTCAGATACAATTCCAGGAATCCCTGGGCGATGTAATGAAGTTCACAAATGGTTATTTATTAATATTTATTAGGTTGTGATATTAGTAACTTAAAAACATATTTTTATAATTTCAATGTAATAAGATTAATTGCAATGAAGCTATCAGGTTGTTATATAATACTACCTATATGTCTTGTTCATACCATCTTATCTTATAATTTACTAAATATTTTATGTTTATACTATGTAACACATCCAAAATAAGAGATCAATTTGTGTTATAAGTATTTATTATCTTATGATGTCTTTAAAACAATAATTAAATATAAATAAATAAGAGATCAATTTGTGTAGTGAGTATTTATTATCTTATGTTGTTATTAAGAAATAATTAAATATGAAGAGATTAATATTGGTTTATAATTATTTTAATAGATTATTTTTTATTGTATTACTCAAATATAAATAGCGTTCTCGAAAAAGCCTTATTAGAAGTTTTTACATTTTTTATATATCATTAACAAGATTAATATAAGAAGAGTTATTGTTTAAGATAAGAAAACTTTGTTTTACAATAAATTTCTTATTGTTCAATGAGGCACAAGATTAATATAAGAAGAGTTATTGTTTAAGATAAGAAAACTTTGTTTTACAATAAATTTCTTATTGTTCAATGAGGCAGGGACTAGCTGCAGCTATTTTCCTTGTTCTTTTAGCAACCAAATTGATTAAAAAACCATTAAGAGAGTTACTTATAACCTTCAAAATTGTTTTAAAGATAACATTCTTATTTGTTTATATTAAGTTGAGCCTTCTAAAATCAACTTATTAATCAAACCAAATAAGTGCTCATATAACAAATCAATAGAATTGATAGTATATGTTAAGACCTTTGAGCTATCGATCCAAACAACATTCCCTAGTTGTCTCTCATTAAAACATAGAAGTTGTCATTGGAAATATAAAATCCTTTCTGGTGAGTGTTTTTTACATCGTAAGGGAAAAACATGTTTCCTATGTCAAATATTGATGCAGGAACATTGCCATAAAAAATTAAAGAGGCCAGGTGGAGGACAACTCAACACCCAACGCACACATTTGAAATTGTTTATGAATTCCAATGAGGGTGCGTCTTTGTGTTTTCAAAGGATTGTAATTTAAAGATTTAAAATTTTTTGAGAAAAGATCCATCACATAAGGCTGTCGAAGATTGTAATTGTTTTAATTATCAGATAAGGTTGCATAGATATTGAGTATTGACTCATATATGAATGTAATTTTCATTCAATGTAATAGTCCTTAGTAGATGAATGTATTAACTGTGTTAGGATAGAACTAATGTTAAGAACCAAACATCAATATAGCATGGAAAAACCTCAGGAAAAGTACTCAACACCTTGAAATAGAGATAATTTCAGATAATAAGCCTCTTCGAGGGGGCAACCTCCTTTTACCTGATCCGGATTATTTTCGGTACAAAATGAGAGTGGAGATATAATAAAGAAATGCACAGAGATATTGCAGATGTTCAATAATATAACAGAAATGTATCAGAGATGCAACCATAAACACAGATATACAGTAATACACGATTTCTATTAATCAAAGAAATGTACAGAGACTATAAAAATACAGAGTGAAAGACTCGCTAGAATGGTGGCAGCTTATCT
>ML782639.1:774901-829799 GCA_009831015.1 Picea engelmannii | reverse complement strand
GCTTCCATTGAATCCATCATCTCTTGTAGTTCATCTTTAGTTATTGTCTTCTTTTGTAAATCATTTATGTCCCTATGCATTTCTTCACCTTCATCAAGAGTCCAATTAGGATTTTCTGGAGGCTTATTTGGTGTAGAAGGTCCATTTTTGGGTGGCATGTTGGCCAAATATCACTTTTGAGTCTTGATTTTGAGGTGGTTCTGCTGGACAATATTTATTCTGTTCTATATCCCAAGTTCGGCCCTTCGGGGTATGAAAATTTCTTTTAGGTAGTTCTCTAATATTTCTTCTCAGCAATGCCACAGGTCTGATCAAAATTGGATGTGCCAAGTGGAATTTACGGTAACTTCCTCACAACTTGCCGATTTTTGTCCTTTCCAGGAGATCTCACTTGTATAGAATGCCCCGCACAAAATAAATGATATCAAATTCTGAAACTCGCACTCAAACTACTACAGACTGTCCAAGATCCAATGCAACTAGTCCCACTTGATTTGGATACTCTAGAAAGAAGTTATGCTTGTTTTACCTGGAACACCTTCTTGATACTAGTCAATAGGACTAGTCAGATACCCTATCTTACACAAGGTGTATCTACAAATTTAATATGACCTAGAAGCTGAAACTTTTACCACAGATATATTACTAATTTCTATAAATGGCCTCAGGAGTTCAGGGTCTGAAACGTTACAGAAAAATGTTTATAGCGAAAATTCCGCAATGACTCATTTCAGGATGATTCCAGAACCCTATCTTGTACAGGCTATATCTCCGAAAGTATAAGGCCTCAAGAGCCGAATTTTGAACCCAGTGTACCTTGATCCGTCTACTAAATACCCTTTGAGCGGTTCCTTCTGAAACGTTGTAGAAAAAAAGTTATAGTGAAAATACCACAGTGTCTCAGATGTAGCAGCGAAACCCCAAGACCGTGAGCTCTGATACCATATGGTAAGAACCAAACATCAATATAGCATGGAAAAACCTCAGGAAAAGTACTCAACACCTTGAAACATAGATAATTTCAGATAATAAGACTCTTCGAGGGGGCAACCTCCTTTTACCCCACTTAAATGTTCAAGTACAAGATGATTCAAAATGAAAATGTCTCCTTGGTATATATAGGAGACTAGGAGGTATAATTACAACTAATAGCCTAAAGCTGACATAAATAAAATAACATTACTAATATAATATGCCCCAATTAAGGGGTAATGAGCCAACATTAGGGCTTAACAACTAAGGTAGTATGGAGGGAAGGATAGAGAAGCCTCTCCATGTATAAATATATGTATTGTATGCCCAAATGAGGCTGCTGAATGTTATTGTTTTTTTTGTTGAAAGAGTTGTTGAGTCTTATGAAGAGTTGCAGAGAAATGTATGAGTCCATGTACATATTTTACTGAATGAATACAAGCTGAGAGGTTTGATTCCAAATGTATGGTGTTGTGTTCATCTTAATTATTTAAGTACATGTGATTTTTCTTTATGTTCTCTGTGTTTTATATATTTATGTATCGTTTATGCATGGATCTGTTTTTCATGGTTAAGTGTGCAAACCTTTGATGTTTCTGTAAGTTTCCTTTGCTTCTCTTCTGAGATTCTTGGTGCAAGGAGTGCATAGTTCCTACAAGGAGTGTGTAGGCCGAGTCGAGATAGACTCAAAAGATCATAAGAGATAATGTGAATTTACAGTTGAAGTGCAAGGAGTGCACAATTGTTTAGTTGAAGTGCAAGGAGTGCACAATTGTTTAGTTTAAGTGCAAAGAGTGCACAGTTGCTCAGTGGAGAGAAAATACTAGAGAAGACCCGTGCAAGGAGTGCGTAAAAAAAAATCTTTGTTTAAGTGTTGGAGAAGTTTCAGAAGAGACAAATGCAAGGAGTGCGTAAGGGATATTTTTTTCAAAAAATATCTAAGTCCAAAAATTTCTTAGAAGTTTGAAGGCTGCAAGAAGTCTGCCATAGGTTTGAAATATCTCAAGGAATTAAATCTTAGGAAGGATAGTGTTGTAAATCTTCAGGAGGATAAGATTCGTTGTTTTAAGATTACAACGGTTGAGATCTGTTCTAGAGAATCCATGGTATTTTATCACCCTTAGATATGGAGAAGCAGCGCAGGGTTTAACCCTATAAGTCATTAATGCTTCACGCGTTCGGAGAAGTCGTGGATTGAGTTCAAAGGAGAAGTTATCAAAGAATAGAAATCAATGTTTGAGATCCATTCTGGAGTGTGTAGGAAAGTGGAAAACCATTGTATCATGATGAGTTGCGCGAGGATTAATCGTTGAAGTCCTTAGGACTTCAAGCATTTGGGATATTTGGTGTGTGGAGAATTCGGGACCCACAAAGTCCCAAAGGCCATATTTAATCATGGTCGTACAAAATCTGAGGACACGTGTCAGCATATCGTGTACTCTGGTGGACTAGAACTCTGGAAGAAGTTAGGAGTGGAGGAACGTTGAAGTCTCGAAGCCCAGGAGTTCATTGCGACCATCCATTGGAGAGGACACACGTCGTCAAATCAAAAGGTCTAGATAATAGATACTCTGGGAGAATAACGATAAGAGAAGGTCTTATGCAGGAGCATCGTAGAAAGCCAAAGAGATAGTTGGACGCGTAGATGTAATTTGAGTGCATTTTTATGAAAACATTTTGAATTTTTAAATCTAAAGAATTAATGTAATAGATAGGAAGAAAGTGCAGTTGCATTCATATCTGCATATCTAAATTGATTTTGGAGAGTATGTTCCTATCTGCAGGATGTAATAGACATTTATGTTTGTTTAATGCAAGTAGGTAGATATGAATGTTAGATTAGACAGTTTAGAAGTGTAGGAGGGAAAACGAATGATAAACACCCTCACCCTTGTACCACTGTATTATTATTCAGAATTCGTAAGTTGTAGAGCTACAAAAGAGAATAGAGGAGAATAGAGAATTTTATGCATTTTTTAGCTATTGATATTTACCATGTACGGGAGCACTGGAATTAATAGAAGAAAGCTTTGATTCCAAATATATGTGTTTGTTATGGTTGTTGGAACCACCTGTTAAATGGTATGTTGCAGGCTTGTTTGTATTCTTTGTATGCATTTCTTTCCATGCTATGTATGTCTGTAGGTTCTGGAATTCTATGTTGAATGTTTGAATTCCAAGTAAGGGAAGAATGAGTTTCAATTGTTTCTCTTTCTGAGAACTCCTGCAAAGAGTGCAATGGAGGGTTTGCAAGGAGTGCGTCGACCAGACTCTGAGTTTCATCTCATAACTCTCAAAAGAGATCCAGATTGCATTTTTATAAACACAAGAGTCATGCAAGGTGTGCGCAGACTGAGTGAAGTCTTGGATTTTACAAATCCAGGAGGAATATTGAGAGACTACTATTGCAAAGAGTGCACAGGGTCGAAGACTCAAATAACCAGTGGTTATTTGAATGTTTCCTGCCAGGAGTGCATGCAAGGATCCTTTTGGAAGCTTGAGTTTACAAGCGAAATCTCAGGAGAGATTTAACCTTTTAAGTGGTTAAAGGGAGACGAAGTTCGAAATCGTCTGATAGAAGTCAAGTTCAAGAAGGAGAATACTGAGTTTTTTGGGCAGAAGTCATTGAGAAGTGAATCGGGCGGTCAGAATTCTTCGTGGAGAACTCGCGAAATCGCGAGGACCGTAGGATCCAAAGGAGCTGTAAGGTGGTTAGAAGTTATATGAACCCACCACCCTGATATCAAGAATCAACATGGATCGTTGATCATGGTCGGTTTGAACTGTTAGATAATTTCATGAATTCGGGGGTTGCAAGTTTGGAGTGCAGGCCAAATCTTTGGTCACTCTAATTCTTGAATCACGAGAGGGATTATCAAGTGTGGAATCAAATGGTGGAAACACTTCATGGAGAGGTGTCGAAGACCTGTGAGCCATTGTGTTAAGGTCCTAACCCACACATAGGTAGATCAATGTATTCGGATGTAATAAAGGTCAATATTAATAAGGCCTTTCAATAAAATAGAATATGGAAGATGTAAGAAGACCTAATAGAAGCTTCCGCTTCTAGAAGGATCTTCCTCTAGATTCTTCTCTTAATAGACATATTTAGTATAAATAAGGGTCGAGGGTATGAAAACCCTAGCTTGGAGATTATTGTAACAGAGCGCTGCTCGACTGGAGGTTGCCCCCTCGAAGAGGCCTATGAACATTGCTTTCTGAATCAAAGTGTTATTTTAGTTGTTGTTCTCATATTATTTATGTGTTATTATGAAGATTATGCTGATTATATTACTATTATTCTACCATTTCTAGCATTTTATTTCTGTTCTGCATATTTATTATATCTGGTATCTTGCAAGTGGTATCAGAGCACTTTCCTTGGCAGAAAATGTGGGTATTTTTTTTCCAGGGTAGAGACGTATTCTGGTGTCTTTAAGCCACAGAGATATGTTGCTACGCGCATAAACCCGCGGTTGAGGGATTCATACACGCAGGAAATACAAGTTGTTCTTAAGCGCACATCTGTTGGCCACCCTTGTAACCCCTGTTGGTACCCCTTCAAGTGGTAGTGCATCAGACAACACCTGTGTACAGATCGACCTAGATTTCCTGAAGCCCTCTTTAGATAAACCTATTGGCCACCGGACTACTATAGTGTCACCGAGAACAACACTCAAGAAGATACTCTCTAGTACCTGGGTAGTCGGGTAGTACGACTAAGGGTACAGTCTATCCTCCTTAGTTAGTGCCCTGAGATATTGGGCCGAGTACTACTGTTGGACCCCGCACGTATATCAGAGAGCTATACCACAGGGCAAACCCTTGTCTTTAGAACCCTTGAATACCTAACCCTTGGGGAACATAAAGATAAACAAATTAAACTGGCCAGATCTATTACCGCGCAACTATGTTCAGGTTGCCAAATAAATACACATTTCTTTCTGGTTAAGAATTTGGGGATTTTAGCACTGCAACATTCTTCAGACCGAAGTATAACCCCACAGCTGTAAAAAAAAGAAAAAAAAAAAAGAAGTCTGGAATTTTTTTCACCATTATTTGAGACCTATTCCATTAGATTCATCTCTTCTCCCTTATCGCATTCATCCATATCATTTTTCTGCAAAACTTTCTGACCCCACCTGCTCCCTTTTCAGTTCACCCATCCTCATGGCCCATACCCATAGCGAAGAACTAGAGTCTCACTTCAACACCTTGCAATATAGTTTCCTCAAGACCCAAAAAGAAGTGCAACAACTCAGTGCTACTATTGCCTCCCATGATACATCCATCAATACCACCATAAATGCACTCGTGCAGTATGCAATGGAGGAAGTCAAACAAGAACTGACCACCCAACTTGAATCTGTCTTTGCATCACTCTGCACCAAACTAAAGATCCCTACCGATGACCCTTTTCTTGATGCACATACAAAGACTGAAGGTGAAACTTCTTCCCATTCCCATACCTTTCAGCCCCATCACTTTCAACGGGACATATGCCTTCCGTGGGTGGATGTAACCAAATTTGATGGCTTGGACCCCACTGGTTGGGTCACCCAAATGGAACATTATTTCTCTCTCTACAACATTACAGATGACTTGGCCAAACTCCGATATGGTGTTCTCCATCTAGATCAAGAACGCTGGCAATGGTGGCAATGGAGAAAAACTTCCCGTCAAGGGTATATTGCTTAGACCCAATTGTGACTGAGCTTTATAAACACTTTGACACTGACACCAACCATTTTAGTCGTTTGACAAAATTGAAACAATCAGAAACAATAGAAGACTTCATAGTTGCAATTGAGCAAGTGGCTTTTCGAACAGAGGGCATGACTGATGCTTTCTTTTGAGATTGTTTTATCAGTGGCCTCAAGGAGGAGATTCGGGCCCATGTCCTCATGGCTCGACCTGTGATTTGGGTGGAGGATACTAAAAAAGCTAAAGAAGCACAACAAATTGTTTCCTCTCAAAACCGTAAGCCTTCATTTCTCCCTCGCCCTAAACCAGTAAACCCCACTACTCCCTCCACCCCATTAAAGATCCAAAAATTGACCAGGGCTGAAATGGTTGAATGCCAACTCAAAGGCCTCTGTTATAATTGTGATGACAAATATTTCCTGGGCCACAAATGTAAGGAACAAAATATTTTTATGGCCATCTATGAGGATATTCTGGAAGAGGATGTTGAAACTCCCCTTGTGCCCAAATCACCAGAAATCATTGACATAAACCCTCCCACCAACCCTCCCGAAGTGGAACCGATCATTTCCCTCAATGCTCTCATCGACTTCTCTGCCCCCAAAACCTCAAGTTAACCGGTTACATCAAGCACTGAATGGTCATCATTCTGGTTGATCCATGTTGTCAACAATTTCCAAATCATGATTGCCAATGGTGGTTCTATGAAATGTGGCAGGCGCTGTGAAAATGTGCATCTCCAAATTGGTGACTATCACCTAAAATTCCATATGTTTTCTATTGACATGGGCAGTTCCAACATTGTGTTGGGTGCAGATTGGCTAAGGACTTTGGGTCCCATTCTCATGGATTTTAAGAACTTAGCCATTCAATTCAACCAAGAAGGCCACCAATATAAATTCCAAGGCATCACTGTTGGTTCACCTGAGGTCATCAGTTCCCATCGCATGAAAAAACTACTCAAAAAAGGTCATTCTGGTGTCATTGCCCAACTCCATGCCATACAAGCCACAGAGACACCCCCAGTGCCCCAAGACCTTCAACCCCTCCATTCTAAACGTCAAACGGTATTTTCCACTCTCCAAGGACTGCCTCCTTCTTGTGGTGTTCATGATCATTCCATTCCCCTTGTCCCAGGAAGCCGTCCCCCAAATATCCGTCCATATCGCCACCCCTTTGAACAAAAAAATGAAATTGAGAAAATGGTATAGGAACTCCTTACTGCAGGAGTCATCCATCCTAGTACGAGCCCTTACTCGTCTCCGGTCGTCATGGTAATGAAGAAAGAATGTTCTTGGAGAATGTGTCCTGACTTCCATGCTCTCAACAAACTGACCATCAAAGACAAATTTCCCATTCCTGTCATTGATGACCTCCTGGATGAATTGAGTGGCACCCAATTCTTTACCAAACTTGATCTTTGCTCAGGCTATCACCAGATACATATGAAAGAGGAAGACATTCCCAAGACAACCTTTCTCACTCATGAGGGCGACTATGAGTTTTTGGTCAAGCCCTTTGGCTTGTGTAACGCCCCCTCCACCTTCCAAAGCCTCATGAACCATGTCTTTCGCCCTTTTATCCGTCATTTTGTCTTAGCTTTCTTTGATGATATCCTCATCTATAGAAAAACCTGGACATACCATCTTACTCATGTGGATCAAGTTCTCCGCCGACTCTCTCAGCACCAACTTTTCCTGAAACAGTCTAAATGTGATTTTGGTGCCTTAGAAGTAGAATACTTAGGTCATCTGGTGGGAAAGGATGGCATCAGGGTGGACCCAAAAAATATTGAAGCTATGCAAGACTGGCCACACCCAAAGACTCTCAAAATATTTCATGGATTTTTGGTCCTAACACGGTATTATCGCAAGTTTGTTAAGAACTACTGAAAGATTGCAACACCTCTCACGACTCTCCTAAAAAAGAACTCTTTCACTTGGACTCCAACAGTTGCTCAAGCTTTTCAAACCTTGAAGATGTCCATGTGTACCACTTTGGTTCTGGCCCTTCCTGATTTCATAAAGACCTTTGTGTTGGAATGTGATGCCTCAGGGAAAGGAATCAGCGTTGTCCTTATGCAAGAGGGTCGATCTTTGGCCTTCACTAGCAAGAAACTGTCTGAAAGGAATTTGGGCAAACCCATTTATGAAAATGAAATGTTGGCAATTTTGCATGCCGTGGAGTTGTGGTGTCCTTATCTCTTGGGGAAACACTTCCAAATTAATATCGACCATCAAAGCCTCAAGTACTTTCTGGAACAATGCATTTCCTCCCAGGAGCAACAAAAATGGGTGACTAAGCTCTTTGGATATGATTATGAGATCATTTACAAAAAGGACAAAGACAATGTCGTGGCTAATGCACTGTCCCGAAAATATGAAGACGAAGGATCCCTTTTTTCTCTTTCGTTCATTGTACCCGATTGGCTCCAAGCTGTGTGCTAGGAATGGCTTCAAGATCCCAAAAGTTCGCATCTAATCCAACAATTGCAGACCAAGGCTCCGGCTCTCCCAGAGTACTCCTGGCTCTAGGATGAGCTTCGATACAAAGGCTTCTTGTATTTAAGTAAACAATCCAAGCTCAAATCCACGTTACTTTCTGAGCTTCATTCTACACCCACATCAGGCCACTCAGGTTCACCAAAGCTTATGACAGGGTCAAATGTTCTCTTTTCTGGGATGGTATGATATAGGACATTCGTAAGTTTGTCACTGAATGTGAGGTGTATCAACACAACAAGGGAGAAACAGTCAAATCTCTGGGCACCCTCCAACTGCTTCTGATTCCCCCTGCTATTTGGAAGGATATCTCTATGGACTTTATTACAGGTTTACCCAAATCAAGGAATAAATTAGTCATAATGGTGGTGGTGGATCGCCTTTCCAAGTATTCTCATTTTTGCGCTCTTCACCACCCATTTACTGCATCCACGGTGGCTCAAATTTTCATGGACCAGGTCTTCAAGCTTCATGGCATGCTGCACTCTATTGTTTTTTATCGTGACCCAACTTTCACAAGCAATTTTTGGCAAGAACTGTTTAAGCTACAAGGCACACAATTGCGTCTCAACTCAGCTTATCGTCCTCAGACGAATGGTCAAACGGAAGTTGTCAACAAGTGTTTGGAAACATATCTGAGGTGCTTTGCCTCTGAAAAGCAACACCAGTGGGCTCAATGGTTACCCCTAGCCGAATGGTGGTACAACACTACATACCATACAACCACTCGCATGACTCCTTTTGAAGCGGTATATGGACAGAAGCCACCTTCAGTTCTCTCATACTTATCGGGTACCTCGAAGGTCCAAGCAGTTGACCAAACACTTACAGTCTGAGAGGATATTCTTTGTACCCTTAAAGAGAACTTGGTCATGGCACAGAATTGCATGAAGCAGCAAGCATATCAAGGTCGCTCTGAACGCCAATTTGCAAAAGGGGATCAGGTGTTTCTGCAACTCCAACCATATAAGCAAACTTCCCTCAAGGCCAAGCATTGTCAAAAGCTAGTGCCCAAATTTTATGGTCCTTACATAGTTCTCAAGCATGTGGGACAAGTTGCATATCAGTTAGCTCTGCCAATTTAGTTGAAGCTACATCCTATTTTTCATGTTTCCTGCTTGAAGAAGGTGATTGGAACCAGGTGCCAAATTCAAACCAACCTTCTAGAGTTAGTTGAAGAAGGATCCATTTGGCTACAGCTAGAAGCAGTTTTGGGCTAGCATGAGCGTCTCCTACATTAGAGAACCATCAAGGAAGTGCTAGTACAGTGGAAAGATATGACTCTAGAAGATGCCACTTGGGAACCAGCTACCATTCTGCAGCAGTTTCCACATCTCAAGCCTTAAGGAAAAGGTTTTTTTTAAGGGGACAGACATGTTAACGTCCTAACTTGCACATAGGTAGATCAATGTATTCGGATGTAATAAAGGTCAATATTAATAAGGCCATTCAATAAAATAGAATAAGGTGGATGTATGAAGACCTAATCGAAGCTTCCGCTTCTAGAAGGATCTTCCTCTAGATGCTTCTCTTAATAAACATATTTAGTATAAATAAGGGTCGAGGGTATGAAAACCTTATCTTGGAGATTATTGTAACAGAGCACTGCTCAACTGAAGGTTGCCCCCTCGAAGAGGCCTGTGAACATTGCTTTCTGAATCAAAGTGCTATTTCAATTGTTGTTCTCATATTATTTCTGTGTTACTGTGGAGATTATGATGGTTATATTACTGTTATTCTGCCATTTCTATCATTTTATTTCTATTCTGCTTATTTATTATATCTGGTATCTTGCACATTGGATCTTGCAAAGAAGTGAGGGGGTTAAGGCGAGTGCCTTTTCAACACCCATAAGCTTAGGAGATATAGTGGTCGTTGTATCCAATTCAACGAGAGTCATTGGATCTCGTGCAAATTTGCAGATCGTGAATTCGTGGATTGGAGCGATAAGTGGTTTTGGAGTCGAGAGTCATGAACTCCTAGTTTGCAAACCACAAAAAGATCTAGACCGTTAGATCAGGGGAGGCTCACAATCGTTGATCTCATCCAAGGAAAATTTTTGGAGTCGAGGAATCATAAAGGGAGAGGAACGACCATTAGCTTTTCTCTCAGTCAAGAAACCCGAAATCCTTCACTAGCTTAAACAAAGGGTTTAGTTAACCCTTGTCATGGTTTAGGGAAGATCCTGCGCAGATCTCAGCTTGAGGGAAGCAGGTCTGCATCAGTTGTGGTATCAAAGAACAAAACCAATTCTTTGCTTCTATAATAGAGAGAAGAACAAGGAATTTTACAGCCATGCCGCCGAGAAGAAGAGACAGGAAAATGCTTGATCCAGCAGTGGAAAGAGAAATGCATGAATTACATGCCAGTCTTGATGCTATGTAGACAACACAAAGGAAGACAATTGAGGCTGGGGATATCAACGAAGCTGAAAGTGAAAATGAAGCCGAAGATGAAAACGAAGAAGTTGTGGTTGAAGATGTTGCAGAAGAACGCATATTCAGGGTTGTTGCAAGGATAGGTTCCAGATAAAAAATGGACATTCCCATGTACGAAGGCAACTTGGATGTTGAAGAGCTCCTAGATTGGATTAGATCTCTGGAAAAGTACTTCGACTATGAGGATGTTGAAGAAGACAAGAAAGTCAAACATGTTGTTACTAGACATAAAGGGCATGCAACACTATGCTGGGATGAACTGCAGGTTGACAGACGCTGCAAAGGAAAACAAAAAATCAAAATCTCATATAGAATGGTTGCAAAAATGAAATCCAAGTTTATACCTAGATATTATCAAATCAATCTATTTATGAGGATGCAGAATTTGAGACAGAAGATGATGTCAGTGAAAGAATACACTAAAGAGTTCTATAGGATAAACATCAGAGCAGGTCATCGGAAAAATTATGATGAGAAAGTTGTCAGGTATATGAATGGTCTACGGTATGAAATTCAGGACGAGATGAGAATGATGACCATCCGAACCATAGAATATGCTTATCATATGGCTTTGAAAGCTGAAGAGAAGCTGAGACGAAAGCAAGGTCAAAGAGGCCGAGGTAGAAGTCAAAGCAGAGGCAAGGAAATTGCCCAAGACAGAACCCAGAAGTCTAAGGAAGAGGAGAAGAAAACTCAAACTCAACTTGAGAGAGGAGGAAGTTCACAGTGAAGACAATATGATGATAGAATCACTTTTCCTCGAACCAGAGGAAGAGGAAGAGGTAGTGGAGGTAAAGTGAAATGCTTTATCTACTGGAAAATCAGACATAAGTCTTATGAGTGTCTAGATAGGAAGAAAGATGGTGGTGAAACTCACATTGCCAAAGCTTAAGGACATAATGTTGAGGCAGAAGACACTGGGGTGGAAGATCCTTAATGATGAGGAAAGTTCTCCTGAAACTAGAGAAGGAGCTAGAGAACCCAGCCCAAAGAAACAGTCTGTTTCAAATTGCTTGCAAAACCAAATACAAGGTATGCAAGGTCATAGTGGATAGTGGTAGCACAGATAATCTCATATCTACAGAGATGGTAGAAAATATGGAGATGGAGATTGTTGCACATCCAAGCCCATACAGAGTTTCGTGGCTGCAAAAAGGACATCAAGTAAATGTCACTAAACCGTGTTTAGTCGAATTTAAAATAGGAGGATATAATGATGAGATATTATGTGATGTTATTCCCATGGATGTTTTCCATCTATTGCTGTGTATACCATGGAAATATGATAGAAACATGGTTCATGATGGGAGAAGGAACACATACACTCTGGAGAAAAGCGATAGGACGCACATGTTGTTGTCGATTAAGGATAAAGAGGTGAAAATAGAGATGAGAAACAATGTACTTATCATGAGTGGGAAGGAAATTATTAATGAGTTTAAGAAGAAGGAAGACACACAATTTATTGTGGTCAGGAAGCCCAAAATTGTTTTGACAAGTACGAGAATAGATGATTTACTAGAAGACATCTAGGAGTTGCTGGAAGAATTTTCTGATATAGTAGTGGATGAACTACCTTGTTCATTACCACCTATCAGGAGTATAAGCCATCATATTGATATTATACCTAGAGCCAGTTTGCCAAACAAAGAAGCTTATAGGTTGACATTGTAGGAGAATGAAGAATTTAAGAGACAGGTCCAGGACTTGATGGACACAGGATTGATTCGAGAGAACTTGAGTCCATGCGCTATTCCTACAGTGCTCAGCCCAAGAAAGGACAGTGGCTGGAGAATGTGTACAGACTCAAGGGAAATCAACAAAACTACCATGAGGTACAGATTCCCATTGCCAAGGATGGACGACTTGATGGATTGTTTGAGTGGAGCAAAGTTTCTTTTAAAACTTGATTTGAAAAGTGGATATCATCAAATTAGAATGAGGGAAGGTGATGAATGTAAGACAACATTAAAGACGAATGAAGGGCTATATGAATGGTTTTTCATGCCATTTGGCTTAACAGATGCACTCAGTACTTTCATGAGGTTGATGAACGAAGTCCTCAAGGATTTCATTGGGAAATTTGTCATTGTATATCTTGATGATATATTAATTTTCAGAAAAACAGAAGTAGAACACTTAAAGCATTTAGTTGCAGTAATGAGAAGGTTACAACAAGAGAAATTGCTGATCAATATGAAGAAATAATCATTTATGAGGACATAACTCATTTATTTGGGTTTTGTTATCTCTGCAAATGAATTGAAAATGGATCCGGAAAAGATAAATGCGATTAAGGATTGGCCATCGTCGAAGAGCATGTTTGAACTTTGAAGCTTCCATGGTTTGGATAGCTTCTACAGGAAATTCATCTGAAACTTCAGTGGAATTAGCGCACTGATGATGGATATGGTGAAGAAAAGACATAAATCTTTTCACTGGACAGAGGAAGCAGAGAAGAGCTTCAACCTACTGAAGAAAAAGATCACTGAGCAACCAATTTTGGTTTTTTCAGATTTTAGCAAGACATTCCAGGTCAGGTGTGATGTGAGTGGATTTGAAATTGGAGCAGTCTTGAGCCAAGACAATAGGACAATCACATATTTCAGTGAAAAACTGAATGAAGCAAAGAATAAGTAATCCATGTATGACAAAAATTTCTACGTAGTCATACAAGAATTGAAGAAATGGAGGCACTATTTCGTTCCCAAGGAGTTCATTTTGTACAGTGATAATCATGGTTTGCAATTCATGACTCGACAAGAGAAGTTTAACGAAAAGCATGCTAAATGGGTTGAATTCATGCAGAATTTTACTTTTGTGACTAAGCATATTTCTGGAACTGCTAACAAAGTTGGTGATGCTTTGAGTAGGAAATGTTTGCTTATGCAGGAATTCAGAGTCAAGACTTTGGGTTTTGATAACCTCAAAGAAATGTACAGGGATGATCCATATTTTAAAGAGGCATATGAGGCGTTTGAGAATCCAATTCTCAGAGACAGAAGCCAATGGACCGAGTACATGATCCAGGATGGATTATTATTCAAGGGAAATCAACTATGTATTCTGAAATGCTCCATAAGGGATAATTTTCTAAAGTAAAAGCACAGTGGAGGATTGGCTGAACACTTCGGTCATGAAAAAATGTTCTCAAAGTTGAATAGCTCATATTATTGGCCAGGGATGAGAATAGATGTTAAGAAATTCGTGGATAGATGCAGAATTTGTCAGCACACGAAGGGAAAAAGGTAGAACGCAAGATTATATCAACCTTTACCCATACCTGAAAGACCGTGGGACGCAGTGAGCATGGATTTCATATTAGGATTGCCAGGGACACAAAGGGGATATCATTCAATATTTGTGGTAGTCAACAGATTTTCAAAGATGGCACATTTCATACCATGCCAAAAAACCAGCGACGCAACTCATATTGCAAACTTGTTTTCAAGGAAGTCATCAGACTTCATGGCTTGCCAAGGAGTATCGTTTATAATCAGGATACCAAGTTTGTAGGACATTTATGGAGGACCTTATGGAAGAAGTTGGGGACAAATTTTTCTTTTAGCTCAGCATATCATCCTCAGATGGATGGACAGACAAAGGTCATGAACAGGAGCTTGGGATATTTGTTAAGGAGCTTAGTAATTGAACACCACAGTCAATGGGATCACATTCTGCCACAGGTGGAATTTTCCTACAATGATTCACTTAATAGAAGCACAGGGCAGAGTCCATTCCAAATTGTATATGGAATGCAACCAAGGGGAGTTTCTGAATTGAAATATTCTGAACAAGTTGAATTCAAGAGTGCTAGTGCAGAGGACTTTGCGGAAGGAATGAAGGAGCTTCATAGATGAATCAAGGAGCGATTGCAAATTTAAAGTCAACAATACAAGCATAGAGAAGATCAACACAAGAGAGAACTTCAATTTGAAGTTGGTGATTTGATTCTTGCGCATTTGAGGAAGGAGAGGTTCCCAAGGGGAACGTATAACAAGTTGAAGATGAAGAAGATTGGACCATGCAAAGTCATAAGGAAATTTGGGGCAAACGCATATGAGATTGAATTACCCGATGGGGTTAGAATCTCACCGATATTCAATGTCATGGAATTGTGATGCAGACCTATCGACCCTTGGACCGATATTTGCTCACAGGATCGTTCTTGATCTTGTTTGAGCTGGATCGACTCTTTTGACTCCCTGTTGGAATATCAATTTCAATCGATGCACAGGTCCTTTCGAAAGCTCTCCTGTGCAAACAACACTAGGCATGAGCTCCACCCTTTTATGCGACCACAGTGCTATGACCGAGGCCCAATTCCAAAGGTGCTTGTCACAACTCACAACTCACGAGTTCGTGAGTCATGACTCCCGACTCTTCCTTCTCAATCCCGTGATATCCGAGATTACGAAATGGGTATAGCTCCCCTCTGTCAGCACCCTCCATGCATGACCACTGGCTAAGCTTAGCGCTATATCCTCTCGCTACTCGCCACTTCGCAAGTTGTGGCATCTGACCTTGGAACCTTTCTTTCATGAAACCCTGAGAAGCGATGTTGACTTTTCTCCTCGCGACTTCGCAAGTTTCAATGTCGAGCTCTCGTGCTCTTATATTGTGAATCCTTGAGACACGAGAACTCAATGGAGTATGGAATCCTTCCTCCAGGCGAGGCGTGTTCACCTACCAATCACGTGTGCCCCACCTTGTGGTTATGCCACGTGTCCTCATGCTCAGCTTTGGCACTTTGCAACTTCGCTTTCAGAAGCGCTACCTCTTTTGTATCCTGACACCTGAAGTGTCGAGATCCCGAACTCCTCGCTACTCCTTATCACAACTCGTGACTTCGGGACTTTCAGGACAAAAGTCTAGACTTCCTATTCGTCGATATGCGGAAATGCCAAAATTTTGACATGTCGTCAACGCGGGTCCCACAACGGAACTTCTCACCTTTTTTTGGAGTTTCAGACTTCGCAACTTCGTGAATACCGATGCTAATCTTTCGATTCTTCAACCCACGAAACCCTGAAATGAGATTACATGAGTGATCCAATGGCCCCTGTTGGCTCAGATCCTACGACTGTCCTAGCTCCTCGCGATTTCACTGCTTGCGACTTGGAGCACCAAATCTTTGGGCTCTCACTTTGTGAACCTCTGAGTTCACGAGATCCCTTGATATCTGCCACCTCTCCTCCTCCGATGGAAGGCTACGATTCTCCCGTGACTTTTCCACTCGTGAAGTTGAAGGATTTCTCTTTCTGACCTCTGGTATCCGAATCCCCGATACGGGTGATCTCGCGACACGTGTCCTCCTTCTAACGGTCGGCTTAGATTCTTTCGTGGTTTCACGACTTTGCCTTTTGCAACCTCGTGAATCTTGATGCAAAGGTTTTAAACCGTAACTCCCCTGCTCCTCTGCACGATCCGATAGCTCTTGAGACTTCGTGAATTCTCCATGGAGAATTTTGATCGTCTAATTTCTCCTTGACAATTCCTGCGAAATGAGCAAAGTGCTTTTCCATGAAACTTATCCACCTACAAAACAACGTCGCCGTGCCTTCTTACAATACTTCAAGGCACTATCCCTCTTGAGCTTCTCTTCGACAACTTCGAAGACTCTATCCCTCCTGAGCTTTATCCACAACTCGAGTCTTCAAGAAGACTCCTGCACGCACTCCTTGCAGCAATTCTTCAAATACTTCCAAGTATTTGAACCTCTTCGACTCTGTGAACTCCCTACGATAATAGTCCTTCAACAACTCCCTCAGGTTGTAATCTTTGAGATTTCACTCAGCCTGCACACACCTTGCATGGCTCCTGTGCTTAACTTGCACTTTTGCGATAATGAGAACAATGTTATCCCTCCTGATCTTTCATAGATGAACTCTGATTTCTGTCAACGCACACCTTGTGGACAATTTTGATGCACTCCTTGTAGGAAAACTCTTGCTCAGACAGAGAAACAATTGAAACTCATTCCTTACTCTCCCTTTCTTCAGATTTTAGACATTAAATATGAAATCATACATTCACGCATCAAAGCAAATGCATAACAGAGAGTAACAAACATATATCAATCAGCATGTACAAACACATAAAGCAATTGAACACCATGAGTCTGAACTAAAGATCTTTGTATTAATCCAGAACTTCTGTACATGGGTCTTTACTTTACACAACTCTCTGCTTCTTCTTCTCTATGCTCTCTTGATTGATAATGTTGCTAATGTTAAAATGATACAAGTGAGGGTGTCTATATCTGTTTTCCCTCTGGCTCCTAAAACTGTATAATCTAAGAATTTAAAGCTACCTACTTACATTTACTAGCATAAATGCCTCTTAATCCTTCAGACGAGAGAGAGATACTCAAGGTTTGATTACAATCTACAAGTATGCCCTTTCTTAATTGTTACATTTAAGTTTGGGGCGTATCCACTTCAAAACATTTCAAACAATTCATCACATGCCAAAATGTGTTGGCGTTGTCCCACGCTCGCTTGTTGTTGGCGATGCTCCTGCATCAATTTGTACCCTTACAGAGATGAAGAAGCAGGAGCATAGGATGAACATAAAGAAAAGAGTATTTTGAATACTTGGTCAAGTGGAAAGGACATACAGTTGAATATTCCAGTTGGGAAGATGACGCAGCAATTCAAAAGCATGGACAGACCGTGCAAGAGCTCATGCACAGAAGTCCATGAAAATTTTCATGCCAGGGAGTATGTTGCAGGAGAATCGTAGAAAGCAAAAGATATAGATGGACGCGCAGATGTAATTTGAGCATATTTTTATGAAAATGTTTTGAATTTTAAAATCTAAAGCATTAATGTAATAGATAGGAAGAAAGTGCAGTTGCATTTATATTTGTAGATCTAAACTGATTTTGGAGCGTATGTTCCTATCCGTCAGATGTAATAGAAATTTATGTTTGTTTAATGCAAGTAGGTAGATATAAATGTTAGATTAGACAATTTAGAAGCGTAGGAGGGAAAACGAATGATAGACACCCTCACCCTTGTACCATTGTATTATTATTTAGAATTTGTAAGCTGTAGAGCTGCAAAAGAGAATAGAGGAGAACAAAGAATTTTACGCAGTTTTTAGTTGTTGATATTTACCATGTACATGAGCACTGGAATTAATATAATAAATCTTTGATTCCAAATCTATGTGTTTGTTATGGTTGTTGGAACCACCTGTTAAATGGTATGTTGCAGGCTTGTTTGTATTCTTCGTATGCATTTCTTTCAATGCTATGTATGTCTATAGGTTCTGGAATTCTATGTTGAATGTTTGAATTCTGGGTAAGTGAAGAATGAGTTTCAATTGTTTCTCTTTCTGAGAACTCCTGCAAAGAGTGCAGTGGAGGGTCCACAAGGAGTGCGTCGACCAGATTCTAATTTTCATCTTAGAACTCTTATAAGAGATTCATATTGCATTTTTATAGACACAAGAGCCATGCGAGGTGTGCGCAGGTCGAGTGAAGTCTTGGATTTTACAAATCTAGGAGGAATATTGAGAGACTACAGTTGCAAAGAGTGCACAGGGTCAAAGACTCAAATAACCAGAGGTTATTTGAATGTTTTCAATGAGGAGTGCATGCAAGGATCCTTTTGGAAGCTTGAGTTTACAAGCAAAATATCAGGAGGGATTTAACCATTGAAGTGGTCAAAGGGAGACGAAGTTCGAAATCATCTCATAGAAGTCAAGTTTAGGAAGGCGAATACCAAGTCGTTTGGGCAGAAGTCATTGAGAAGTGAATTGGGTGGTCAGAATTCTTCGTGGAGAACTCATGAAATCGTGAGGACCGTAGGATCTAGAGGATCTATAAGGTGGTTAGAAGTCGGATGAACCCACCACCCTGATATCAAGAATCAACGTGGACCGTTGATCATGGTCGGTTTGAGCCATTAGATCATTTCATGAATTCAGGGGTCGCAAGTTTGGAGTGGAGGCCAAATCTTTGGTCACTCTAATTCTCGAATCACGAGAGGGATTATCAAGTGTGGAATCGAACAGTGGAAACACTTTGTGGAGAGGCATAGAAGACTCATGAGCCATTGGATCTTGCAAAGAAGTGAGGGGGTTAAGGAAAGTGCCTTTTCAACACCCATAAGCTCAGGAGAGATAGTGGCCATTGGATCCAATTCAACGAGAGTCATTGGATGTCGCGCAAATTTGCAGATCGTGAATTCAGGGATTGGAGAGACAAGTGATTTTGGAGTCGAGAGTTTTGAACTCCTGGTTCATGAACCTCGAAAAGATCTGGACCGTTGGATCAGGGGAGGCTCATAGTCATCGATCTCATCCAAGGAAATTTTTTTGAGTCGAGGAATCATAGAGGGAGAGGAACGACCATTAGCTGTTCTCTCAGTCGTGAAACCCGAAATCCTTGGCAGGCTTAAAAAAAGGGTTTAGTTAACCCTTGTCATGGTTTATAGAAGATCCTGTGTGAATCTCGGCCTGAGGGTAGGAGGTCTACATCAAGCTCCATCTCTCCAGAGTCCTGAAGTATGGATTTGATCAGGACTATTGATCACAGGATGTACACGCGGCAACAGATCTGGAGGTCCGACACTCTAGAGGAAATAGGGTGCAGTGCTATGAGGACTCGCGAATGCCAGGAGGCTAGAGTCCATCCCAACTATCCATTTGAGGAGGACGTGTACCACAATATATGATAGTTCAGGGACATGGCACTTCGACGAGATCGAATCTTCGTGTAGGCAAGGAGAAAAATCCCTGAAGTCATGAATGCATCCTAACCATCAATCAAGAAGGGGACACGTGGAGGAAGGTGAAATTGTTTGGTGTTTCGACATTGGGGAATACGAGAAGTTGTGTCATGTGGACGACCAAAGGAAATCACCGAAGTCTGAAGAGGAGGAAACTTGACTGTCCATCGGTCATAGCTTGAGGACCGTTGATCTGAGACTTGGTGTAATTGTCTTTTCAGCGATCTGGGAGATTTGCAGAAAAGGCATTGTGAAGAAATCGCTAAATCTTGAAAAACATAATTAGGGTCGTCGATCTTAGGATTTGATGAAATTTTTTGATCTTGTCGCCTAGTGATTGGCAGTTCTCGGATTTCGTATTGGGAGATAAGAGGAATAAAAAGTCTCAAAGTCTCAAAAATTTTGGGGATTGAAGGTTTGGCCCACGGTTTTGGCCCCCAATCTTCGGGGAGGATTTTCCAGTTCTCGGGGACTCCCAAAAATATTTTTTTCATTTGGGAAGAAGGTTTTAAGGACCTATGTATTGAGATTTTGGGCTCGTATGGAGCCTGTGTGCTAATTTTATCTCCCGACTAGAACGATACTAGACCAGGAGGTTGCGTAGACCCTCTGAGAGGGTGGGGTTTGCATAAAGTTGTATCACATTCATAATTAATATCTGTAAGAGACAAAGACAACTTGAAATCATGCCACCAAGAATGTGCAAGGATAGACCTGTAGCAAATCTAGCCATGGAAGAAGAGATGAGGAAACTCCGTGCAATATTGGATTCCATGGAGACAATGCAGAAAAGAAAACATGATGTTGGTGACATCAATGAAGATGAGAGTGTAGAGATGGAGGTTGAAGAAGTTTCAGGAGAAGACACTATAGAGGAATACTTGTTGAAAGTGTTTGTAAAAGTGGGAGCCCAAGCAAAAATGGAAATATCGATGTATGAAGGAAATTTTGATGTTGAGAATTTGTTGGATTGGATAAGGGCCTTCGACAAGTACTTTGATTATGAAGAGATCAAATATGAAAAGAGAGTGAATCTTTTTGTTACCAGACCAAAGGGACATGTAGCCTTATGGTGGGATGAATTGCAAGCCGACATAAGGAACACAGGTAAACAAAAGATCAAAAATTGGGATAGGATGGTAGCTAAATTGAAATCTATCTTCATACCCAAAGAATATCATATCCAATTGTTCAGGAGGTTGTAGAACTTGAGATGAAAGTGCTTATTAGTGAAGGAATACACTGAGGAGTTTTATAGATTTAACATCAAAGCAGTACATTGAAAGGGTGATGAGGAAAAGGTTGTGAGGTATATTAATGGCCTGATATATGAAATTAAGGAAGAAATCAATATGATGAAAATGAGAACTATGGAAGATTCTTATCAGGAAGCACTGAAAGCAGAGGAGAAGTTGGCCAGAAAACAAAGCCAATGAAACATAGGAAAAATTCCAAGCATAGGAGAAGGAACTGTCTGAGAGAAGTTCTAGAAACCCAAACTTGAAGATGGAAAGTATCACAATCATATATAAAGAGGAGGAAGTTCCAGAGGTGGAAAATATGGTGGTAGAAAATCCTTTTCTTAAGGAAGAGGAATGGGAAGAGGAGGAGAAGTGAAATGCTATGCCTATGGAAAGACAGAGCATATGTCCTGGGAATGTCCTGAGAGGAATAAGAAATAAGGAGGTGGAGAAGCTCACATTTCCAAAGCTCAAGGAGGGAATGTTGAGGAAAAAGCAACAAAATATGGAAAGTCCCTCATGATGAAGAAAGTTCTCTTAAAGCCATAGAAAGAAGAAAAATATCTAGTTCATAGAAATAGTTTGTTCAAGACTGCTTTCAATACCAAACATAGGGTATGCAAAGTGATCATAAACAAAGGGAGAACTGATAATTTGGTATCCACATAAATGGTGGAAAATCTCGAGCTGGATACAACTTCACATTCAAACCCATAAAAGGTATCGTGGCTACAGAAGGGACATCAAGTCATGTTAAGTTGACAATTCAATGTTGAATTCAAGATGAGAGGTTATAAAGGTGATATTATGTGTGATGTAATACCCATGGATGGTTTTCATGTTCTATTGGGAAGACCATGGAAATTTGAAATAAATGTCATACATGATGGGTGAAAAAATAATTACACCCTTGAGAAGAATGGTCGTACACATATGTTGTTGTGAATGAAGGATAAGAAAGTGAAGAAAGAATTTATCCCAAGAATAATTCTCATGAGTGGGAAGGAAATCTTGAATGAATTCAAGAAGGAACAGGGGATGTCATTTGTTGTGGTGATAAATCCCAGAGTCATCCTTACAAATACTTTTGTGGATGATCTGCCTATAGAGATTCAAGAACTGTTGGATAATTTTGTTGATATTGTGGTGGATTAGTTACCTCGCTCTTTTCCACCCATTAGGAGTATCAGTAATCACATTGACGTTATTCCAGGATAAATTTTTCCAATCAAAGAAGCATATAGGTTGACACCTCAAGAAAATGAAGAGGTCAAGAATCAAGTCCAAGAGTTGTTGGATAAGGGTTTGGTCAGAGAAAGTTTGAGTCCATGCGCAGTACCAACAATGTTGAGTCCAAAGAAATATGGAGGCTGGAGAATGTGCACAGATTCTAGAGTCATAAAAAATATTACCATCAGTTATAGATTTCCTTTACCTAGAATGGATGATTTGATGGACTTCTTAAGTGGAGAATTTTTTTTTTCCAAGATAGACTTGAAGAGTGGCTATCCTTAGATAATAATGAGAGAATGAGATGAATGGAAGACAATATTCAAAACAAATGAAGGGTTGTATGAATGTCTTGTTATTCCATTTGGATTAACAAATTCCCCAAGAACATTCATCATATTGATGGATGAAGTACTCAAAGACTTCATAGGTAAGTTTGTAATTGTGTATTTGAATGATATCCTAGTCTTCATTAAAACTGGAGAAGAGAACTTAAGGCACTTGAAATTAATGATGAGGAGGTTACAGTAGGAGAATCTATTGATAAATATGAAGAAATTTTCTTTCATGAAGACAACTCATACACTTGATTTTTGTGATCTCTTCAAATGAATTGAAGATGGATCCAGAGAAGGTAAGGGAAATCAAAGAATGGCCTTCTCCGAGAAGCTATTTGAGGTGAGAGGATTCCATGGATTATCAAGTGTTTACAGGAAATTCATTAGGAATTTCAGTGGCATTTGTACACCCATAATGGAAACCATAAATAAAAATAACATGTCTTTTAATTGGACAAAGGAAGATGAAAACATATTCAGAGTATTAAAGGAGAAGATAACAGAAAAGCCTATTCTAGTTCTACCATATTTCAATAAGATATTTCATGTGAGGTGTGACACAAATGGAGTAGCTATTGGTGCAATATTGATCCAAGACAATAAGCCTTTTGCTTATTTTAGTGAGAAACTGAATAAAACTAAGAGAAAATATTCAACATATGATAAAGAGTTTTATGTTTTAATACAAGCTCTGAAAAAGTGGAGGGATTATCTCATTCCAAAGGAGTTTTTATTGTATAGTAATAATTAGGTTGTTTTTGATGGGCGCAATTGACACATCGTCAACTGTAAGGTCAAATTTGGACTGGGGTTGTCTAAATAACCCAAGCCGTTTGGAATGAAATGAACCGATGCGTTTAATGGTTCCGTTGGCCAACTAAAGTCCTAAAAGTCATAAAAGAAATGAAACTAATCTAAAAGATATGATACTAAGAATATAAAGTTACTAATTACGAATGTTCAAAATGGAAACATCAATATGTACAAATGATTATGAACAATCTATCTACAACTTTCAAGGTTTATTGGAAATCTTGCAAAATGGAAATTCTTAAAATGTTTATAAAAAGATAAAGAAAACACATACATTTTCTGTCTTTTTCTTAATATTTAAAGATCTAAAACTAATGAATGCTAAGAAATTATAATTGAAATAAGAATACATAAAAATTCAAAGCCAATTCATGCTATCCTCATTTCATTGATAAATAATTTAACAAAATAACAAATAAACTAACTTGTAACTAATCAACTAAACTGAAATTATCTTCCTGTGCAATTCAGATTCCTGATTGTCCTGCATATGAGGGAAACCTATAACAGAAAAGTGCTAATACTCCTAGAACAAACTCAAATATTCATTGGAGAGAGAATATAGCAAGATAATGATAAATGTACAGATCTAGTGATCTTATGATAATCAACACTTATAAAGAGATAAAAATCAATTCAAAGCATTAATATAATCCATCATTTAATATCTATAATAAATTGACAATAATCAAATGGTATATTGATCACAGATGTAAAATGGAATAACAAATTACATACATCATCAAAATATTTAATAATATGAAATACCATATGATAATCAGACTAAAGGTGCATCACACATAATAATATTTCATAAGACAAAGGCAATAAAAAAACAGAATGGGGTAAGTGTCACACAGGTCTAAATCCAAATGGTGAGCAGCTTCTCCATACTAGTTTTCAAAATCTTATGTCCATAATGTATCCCAACCAAAAGATATCTTCACTACTAACAATGACCACTATTTAAACTAGTTTTGGATTCAAAAACTCTTATCATGGAAGATAGAGTGTAATCCCCCCCAAAATAGATTTGTTTATACAAAAATAATACAAGAAACTATTCCCGTAGGAGTTGGTTTATCAACATAAATTGCATAATAACAAAGTTTTATCAAAATAAAAGAAATAAACTATAGAACTAAACAACGCATGATCCAAGGTAGTTTCTCCAGATAAATAGCACCATAATCATCATTTTCCTGTAGATAGAAAAACAAAATTGATATTCATAAATAATGTCAACTAACAGTCACAAATAGATAAGCTACACGATTATGAAGCTAGTTTAAAATACTAAAAATAAAAAATAAAAATCTATTTATTTCGTCTTTTCAAACAGAATAAAATAAAAAAACAAACAACTATTTACTATTACAACAATTTCACAAATCTGAATTTATGATGATGAAAATTGTTTAGTTTTTTAATGATCATATTATTAGGCTTCTTAATCCTCTTCTTTCTAAAGCTCGAACCTAAGCTACCCTGTTTCTTATTTTTTTTGTGAATTTTCTTAATGGTTGGTTTGTCAATAAAACCTTGACTCAGCTTGATAGCAGGGGTAGGAGAAATCCTTTCTTTAAACACATCCACTACATGTTCCAATGAATTTATAGGCAAAAAATACATTGTGTTTTTTTACTTATGGAGGTTTGCAAGGCAACAAACATAGATTCATTAATTTCACAGTGATTATGTGAATTGAAACCTTGACTCTGGTTCATAGGATTATCATAATTGGGGTTTACATTACAATGTATCTAGGTGAGTCGACTATGTTTTCAGGTTGGGAAAAATTGTTCTGACTCAGAAAGCTTTCCCAAGTATCCCCAATCTGAGCTAAAAGTGACAACATCAGAATTCGTATGAGACCAAGACAAAGGATTTCAATTTTGCTTCTGATAAATTTTGGACATTTTACATAGACTCATGAACAAGTATAAAGGCATGTATACCTTGAAACCCCCCGCAAAAAAATCAACATGCCTGAATCTCTTAGAAAAATAATAAAAATGCTTACCTCAACTGCAACAGAAATTATGATATTGCGCCCTCCAAATAACAAGACGTATCTCCGAAATGATCCAGTTTATGGAACAAAATCCCATGTAGAAGGTAAAAGACCCCATTTCCAAAATGGGTTAATGACGGTTTCCCCGAATTCTTAATCGTTTTCCCAGAAAACCTCCCGCAACAACATGACTCAAGTATGCAATTATGGGTTTTAAAAAAATAGTCATAGTCATTTAGTTCAATTCAAACCACAGGAGCCATGGTCACTATCAAATAGACACAATATATATCACGGGAGGGAGGCTTTGACTTCCAATAAATGAGTAGCAACGAGAGTTGTGAGAAAACCACAATGACCCGATACCTAAGAAAGTGGGAGACTGTCATATTTGATAACTTGAGTTTGGAGAGACAGAAAACCAGGGGACGTGTAGATCTATGAGCCATTATACATAATGAATATCAAACCCTCAACCACCATCGAATTCCAATTCAAAAAATGAATGGGGGTTATTAAAGTATAGGACAACAGGGTGAGGTGTAGTCGCGAGTACATAGGACCTGTACCAAGTGACATGAAGGCGATATGACTGATATACCAAAAAACATGTATTGATTGTTAACCCAAGGTTGCAGTGTGATTATGGATGAATGATCAAACCATACAATCAGCCATAAATATGAACAAGTCATATTTCCCATAGTGCATAAAAATGTGGCATTGGATTAATCAATAATCTTATAAAAATTAAAACTTATAGACATGTAGGTCCTTTTGAGGTATAATATCTTAGTCAAAAGAAATGAAGAAACCATAAATTGTAAAATGATTACCCAAGACAAACTTTTGTTTTAATTTCATGCTTATAGTCATGAAATCAAACCAAACAAAATGATAGAAAAACGAAACACTCTTATAATGAGCTAGCCCAATAAATCTTCTTGAAGGAAAAAGACAAAATTATTTATAGATGTAATAAGGAGGTAACTACAACAATATTTTATCTCTTTGTGATGAATTTAATTTATGATAAAATTTGACAAAATTGTTGCCTTCCAACAATGGTGACACAATGGGCGAATCAATTATCTTGCATCAACATAAAATTTATATCAGGGGCACATATGATTTTTTGTTTTAGAGACAGTTAATGAAAGATCAAGCATTTCTACAATAACTTAGAACATAACACAATCATAACATTAAGTGCATTTTTGTCTGAAATTTTAATCTGGTATCTTGTTTAGATCATAGGTGTAGCGATGTATATACATATGACTTTGATACCATTGGTAGGGCCACTACTACGAGTAGGCATCCATAGCCTCAACAGGGATGTCATTTAACCCACTCTAGTACCTCTATCATGTCCAAGAGTCATCCATTCATGATAAAATCATCTTCACACTTGATCAAATTAAAAGACATACCTGACAATCTTCTCAAACACGACATTGCTTCACTGCCAACAGGCTGGTTCAGTACCTCGTTGAAGTTTCCTTGATATCATGAGGGCATTTACCCACTATCAACATACCTATTCAATGTCCCGATGGGTTTCCAAACACTTCCCACACATTGTAGTGCTTTCAACTCTCTATAATTTGTTTATAATTTCCACAAACTTCATGATATTCAAGAGAGCAGGGTGATACTAAAAATATCATAGTTTGGAATGAAAAGTTTGATCATTTACAAATTATTTTTCTGTTTTGATGACTTCCATCATGATCCAGACAATTAGATTTATGTTAATAAATCATCTCTAGGATGGGGAAGAACACTGAGTTGTTCTCATTAAAATAGGGGAGGCGTTAGAATTTTGTTAATGATAATCACATTTTCCTGTGATTTTAATGAGAAACCATGAACATTGTTTAAACATAAACTTCCCTTTGTTGATCTAAGTTTTAACACTTACTGCTTAGGTGCTTGAAAAGTTATCAACTGCTGCTAAAGAATAAGAGTTTCCATTCCCTTCAACAAATTAAATGGTGATTCATACATAATTAAACAAATCAAAATCAAGAAAAATGAAAAGAACCAAAATAAAAAACAAAAAAGAAAATTAAAAATATTTACAAGAGGGTGGATCTAAAATCATCAAGAGAAATATTTCTTGGGAGAGACTAAAAGAAAAAGAGAAACATCCTTATTAATTTGAGTGTAGTCCTACTCGTGGCACCTTGGGTTAGGGTTGAATTGACAGTTCAAATTTACTTATCTCTTTATTTGAAATTTCATGATGATACTACGTTTTTGAAAAGAAATGTTCAATGAAAAAATGAGAGAAAAGGGTTAAAGTGGACTTCCCTAACAATAGTCATATTATGGTTCTCTTGGTGAACCCACTTGTGTTCATAATTGCATTATTACAAGGAGAAAAAATGAGAAATAAAACTAAAGGAAACCTACTCCTAAACCTACTCTAACTACTAAATAGATCAAAACGCTAAGTAAAATGGTATTTCCAGTGCAACCACAAGAGCATCTTTAATCCTGCAAGGTGTAGAAAGTAAAAAATCAGAACAAAAGAATGTAGTATTTGTAGATACAGAAGAAATATGTTATTCTTACCTCTTGTATATTCATTTAAAAAAAAAACAAGCACAACCTTACCATTATTTTGAAACTTCTTGACGTATGAATCCTCCAACCATTTTGCAATCTTGTCATAATATGGGTCATACTGGCATGGCAGAGTGTAAGTAATTTTGGAAAATTTGTGAAGATTATGGGGACCTGACATAATCATCAGCCGAGGCCAAAGTGACCCATCCTCTTGACAATTCTCCAAGTGTTCATCAATTTCTTCACATGGAGGATCTAAAATAAAATTTTCATGCTTACATCCTAGATATTTAGGTAGAAACAAAGTAAGCACAATTTTACCTTTATTAGGAAGATTTTTTAGATACAAATCTTCAAGCCATTCTAAGATCTTGTCATAAAAATTAGGATGAAAACTATGACTTTGATGAAATGGATATATCAATGGGGAACACTAACAGGATTCATGACATCAATTAGATTATTGGTTTGAATGCTTCCTTTGATGAGATTGATCATTTCAAAATGTGAACCATAAATATTTAAATTGGAACTAATCAAAGAATGAATATTCAATGTAGAATATTTGATCTCCATAAGAATGAGTGAATTGTCTCTTTCAAAAATAAATTGTGTAAAATAATCTTGCAACATGTCAAATCCAACTTCATAAATGTTACATTCGAAATTAATTTCACCAAATTTTGGCATATAAAAAAGATTTGATTGTGATGGCAAAGAGTAAGATACTGTGGGTTAAGTATCAAGTCCACCAGAATCTAAGAAGAGATCAGGATATAAAGAGTAAAAGGAATCATTAATAAGCACATGAAAAGAATCTCTTGGGTTATGATATTTAATAATGGTATTCTCAAGACAGTCATCTTCACCTTCCTTAAAACTTTCACTATGTTTTGGTGATAAATCCTTCAACATAATATGATCGTCTAAATTTGCCTCATGTATGATAGATAATTCAAAACTTTAATGAAAAACATCTAATCTTTCCTGTTGATAAGGTATGATTTGAGGATGAAGTTTTAAGGTTACTTCTTCCAATTACATATCTACATCTCTAACTAGTTTCATTGGAATGTTAAAATGCTTAAGATCATTTTCATCACCTAATTGTTCTTCAATAACTGAATTTAAATACTGATTAGAGAAAGAGTTAAAATAATATGGACATTCACCTTGACCTAACATCAAATTTTCTTCCATGATGGTCGAGGACTGAAAATACAATTATTCAGAGGAAAAACCAATTTGATTGTCCATAAGAAACTTTTCAATAGATTCTACCTCTGTTGTTTGTTCAGAATTTTCGAATGGATTCCTCTCATCCTGCGAACAAAATTATTCTCGCAATTGAGTGATAGGATTTGTAACTGATTAATTATTCACGATTGAATATTACTGGATGAAAGGGACATAAGCATCATATAAGAGATTTAGTAGAAATGACATGTCATCACGATTAAATTTATAGAGAACATGATGAATTCTTGTTGAAAATCCTTCTTGAGATGAATTTCCATTGATTGGAAAAGTCTAAAATTCTTCACACAATTGATTGTAATCATAGATTTCAAAAGCATCAAAACATTCCTCTACAAATCGAAACCAATAAAAAATGTGATATGCTAGAAAAGACTCAAACCAATGTTTATTCCAACCCCTAAAAGTAAAAGCGAATAATCTGCATAAAACCTTTAAATCAGAAATATCATGCTTGATGTAACTACACCAAAACTTGTTAACGTGGTATTTAGTAGATACATCCCCTCCACCATCAAAGGTGAGTTTGTAAATGCAAGAGACTGTCTCGTTGGGAATATCAAGTAATGAGAAGTGGAAAGCATGTTCCAACACAGTGATTCAGAGAGCCATGGGGAATTAAAAATATTCAAAATAAAGACTCCCTCAAGGCCATCTTGTTAGTCTATCCCTCCTTCTAGTTCCATTTGTTGATGGGAGTAATTGACACACCATCAACTAGAAGGTGAAATCCGGACCGGGGTTGTCTAAATAACCCAAGCTGTTCGGAATGAAATGACTCGACGGGTTTCATGGCTCTGTTGGCCAACTAAAGTCCTATAAAGGATAAAAGAAATGAAACTAATCTAAAATCTATGATACTAATAATATAAAGTTACGAATTACAAATGTTCAAAATGGAAACATGAATATGTACTAATGATTATGAACAATCTATCTACAACTTGCAAAGTTTACTAGAAATCTTGCAAAATGGAAATTCTTAAAATGTTTATAAAGAGATAAAGAAAGAACTTACATTTTTTGGTTTCTTTTTTGTTATTGAAAGATCTAAAACTAATGAATTGTAATAAAATATAATTGACATAGGAATACATAAATAGTCAAATCCAATTCATACTATCCTCATTTCATTGATAAATAATTTAACAACATAACAAATAAACTAACCTGTAACTAATCGACTAAACTGAAACTATCTTCCTGTTCAATTCAGACTCCTAATAGTCCTGCATATGAGGGAAACCTGTAATAGAAAAGTGATAATACTCCCAGAACAAACTCAAAGATGCATTGGAGCGATAATATAACAACATAATGATAAATGTATAGATCTGGTGATCTTATGATAATCAACACTTATAAAGAGATGAAACTCAATTCAAAGCATTCATAGAATCCTTCATTTAATATCTAGAATAAATCGACAATAATCAAATGGTAGATTGATCATAGATGTAAAATCGAATCAATAATTACAAACATCATCAAAATATTTAATAATATGAAGTACATATGATAACCAGACTAAAGTTGCACCACACATAATAATATTTCATAAGATGGAGGCAATAAAAAAACATAATGGGGTAAGCGTCACACAGGTCTAAATCCAAATGGTGAGAAACTTCTCCATATTAGTTTTCAAAATCATATGTCCATAATGTATTCCAGCCAAAAGATATCTTCACTACTAACAATGATCACCATTTAAACTAGTTTTGGATTCACAAACTCTTATCATGCAAGATAGAGTGTAATCCGCAAAAAAATAGATTTGTTTTTACAAAAATAATAAAATAGGAAACTATTCTTGTAGGAGTTGATTTATCAACATTTATTACATAATAACAAAGTTTTATCAAAATAAAAGAAAGAAGCTACAGAACTAAACAACGCATGATCCAAGGTAGTTTTTCCATATAAATAGCACCATAATCATCATTTTCCTATAGATAGAAAAACAAAATTGATATTCAGAAAAAATGTCAACTAACATTCAGATATAATGTCAACTAACATTCAGAAAAAGATAAGCTACAAGATTCTGAAGCTAGTTTAAAATAGTAAAAATAAAAAATAAAAATATATTTATTTTATTTTTTCAAAGTGAATCAAATAAAAAAAAAAAACTATTTACCATTTCAGCAATTTCACAAATTTGAATTTATGATGATGAAATTTGTTTAGTTTTTTAATGATCATATTATTAGGCTGCTTAATCCTCTTGTTTGTAAAGATCGAACCTGAGTTACCATGTTTCTTCTTCTTTTTGCGAATTTTCTTAATAGTTGGTTTGTCAATAAAACCTTGAATTGGATCGATAGAAGGGGTAGGAGAAATCCTTTCTTTCAACACATCCACTACCCGTTGCAACAAATTTCTCAGCGAAAAATACATCGTGGTTTTTTACGCATGGGGGTTTTCAAAGCAATAGACATATATTCATTAATTTCATAGTCATTATGTGAATCAAAACCTTGGCTCTCGGTCACGGGATTATCAGAATTGGGGTTTATATTAGAATGTAGAGGTGATTCGACTGTGTTTTCAGGTTGGGAAAAATTGTTCCGACTCAGGAAGCTTTCCCAAGTATCCCCAACCTGAGCTAAAAGTGACAACATAAAAAAATTTATGAGACCAAGAAAGAGGATTTAAACTCTGCTTCTGATCAATTTTAGACATTTTACGCAAACTCGCAAATAGGTAAAAAGGCATGTATAACTTGAAACCCCAAAAAGACCATCAACAGGCTTGAACCTCTGAGAAAAAAAAAAAAAATGCTTACCTCAACCGCAACATAAATTATGAGACTTTTCCCTCGAAATAATGAGACGTATCTCCGAAACAATCTCGTTTCTAGAAAAACGGCCTAGGCCAAAGGTAAATGACCCCATTTTTGAAATGGGTTTATGACGGTTTCCTCCAATTATTAACCGTTTTCCTAGAAAACCTGCCACAAAAACATTTCTCAAGTATGCAATGATGGGTTAAAAAAAAAGAATCGGAGTCATTTGGTTCAATTCGAACCACAGGAGAGATGGTCACTGTCAAATAGACACAATAGATATCGTGAGAGGGAGGCTTTCACTTTCAATAAATGAGTAGCAAGGAGAGGTCTGTGAAAATCACAATGGCCCGATACCTATGAAAATGGGAGACTGTCATATTTGATAACTTGAGTTTGGAGAGATAGAAAACTAGGGGACATGTAGATCTATGAGGCATTATACATAATGAATATCAAAACCTCAACCACTATCAAATGCCAATTCAAAGAATGAATGAGGGTCATTAAAGTACAGGACATCAGGGTGAGGTGTAGTTGCAAGTACATCAGACCTGTACCAATTGACATGAAGGCGATATGACTGATATACCAAAAAGTATGTATCGATTGTTAACCCAAGGTTGCAGCACGATTATGGATGAATTATGAAACCATACAATCAACCATAAATATGATAAAGTCATATTTCCCATAGTGCATAAAAATGTGGCAGTGGATTAATCAATAAGCTTATAAAACTTAAAAATTATAAACATGTAGGTCCCCTTGTGGTATAATCTCTTAGGCAAAAGAAATGAAGAAACCATAAATTGTAAAATGATTACCCAAGCCAGAGTTTTTTTTAATTTCATGTTTACAGTCATGAAATCAAACAAAACAAAATGATATACAAACGAAACACTCTTATAATGAGCTAGCCCAATAAATCTCCTTGAAGCCAAAAGATAGAATCATTTATAAACATAAGGAGGAGTCAGCTACAACAAGATTTTATCTCTTTGAGATGACTTTAATTTATGATAAAATTTGACAAAATTGTTGGTTGCCAACAGCTTTACAATTCATAACCAGACATTAGAAATTGAACCAAAAACATGTTAAATGGGTAGAATTCATGCAAAATTTTACTTTTGTTATTAATCACATTAGTGGTAGCGCTAAAAATTTTGTTGATGCTTTGAGCACGAGATGTATGATTATGCAAGAATTTCAAGTGGAGACCTTAGGGTTTGAACACCTTAAGGAAATGTATCGTGAAGATACATATTTTGAATATGCTTATGAAGCATGTGAGAACCCTTTGCTAAGGGACATAATCCAATGGATAGAGTATCTAATTCAATATGGATTGTTGTTCAAATGAAGCCAAATCTATATTCTCAAATGCACAATGAGAGACAACCTGTTGAAAGAAAAACACAATGGGGGATTGGCTGGACATTTCGGCCATGATAGGGATTATGCACAACTGATTTATTCATACCATTGGCCAGGTAAGAGATATGATGTGAATAAATTTGTGGATAGATGTAGATTTTTCCAGTATGCAAAAGGGAAGCAACAAAACACTTGTCTGTATCAGTCATTTCCTATTCTAAATAGGCCACGAGATGCCATAAGCATGGATTTTGTGTTGGGATTTACAAGAACCTAGAGGGGGAGTGATTCCATATTTTTTGTGGTTGAAATATTTTCAAAGATGGAACATTTCATACCATGCCATAAAACCAGTGATGCTACTCACATAGCCAATTTATTTTTCAAGGAAGTTCTGATATTGCATGGCCTACCGAGAACTCTATGAAAAAGGTTGGGGACAAATTTTTCCTTCGGTTCAGTAGATCACCCTTAGACAAATGACCATAATGAGGTGGTAAATCAAAGTTTAGGGAATTTGCTGAGGATTTTGGTCACTGAACATCATAACCAGTGGGATCAAATTCTTCCCCAAGAAGAGTTTGCTTATAATGATTCTCTGAATAGAAGCACCGGAAAAATTCCATTTCAAATATTGTATGGAATGCATCCGAGAGGAATTTCAGAGTTGGGGGATTTTAAACATGATGAGTTCATAAGTGCAAGAGAAGAAGACTTTGTTGCAGAGATGAAAAAGCTTCATGATCAGATAAAGAGACAGTTGAAGGAGAGAAGTCAGAAGTACAAAATACAAGTTAATCACAAAAGTAGAGGGGTTCATTTCAAAGTTGGAGATAAAGTTTGATCACACCTAAGGAAGGAAGGGTTCCCAAGGGGAACATATAAAAATTTGAATATGAAGAAAATACGACCATGTAAGATCCTCAGAAAATTTTATGAAAATGCTTATGAGATTGATCTGTCAGAGGATGTGGTAATATCACTCATATTA
Organism: Picea engelmannii; assembly: GCA_009831015.1. Taxonomy (NCBI): domain Eukaryota; kingdom Viridiplantae; phylum Streptophyta; class Pinopsida; order Pinales; family Pinaceae; genus Picea; species Picea engelmannii. Next base: position 795,820 of record ML782639.1, on the reverse strand, counting down.
AATTTTGCAGACCTATACACTTACAGGATGGATGACATAGGAGGATCAGATAATCAAATGGAGATTCAGTGGGAGAATTAAATGCCAACAAAAAAAATTCCACAGATGGATGAAATCATAGATCAGAGGATTGGTAAGAAGACCAAGAGAAATACTTATTTTGAGTACCTGGTGAAGTGGAAGGGTCACCTAACAAAAGATGCTAGTTGGGTCAATGAATCTGATATTCAAAAGCATGGAAAAATAGTGCAAGAGCTCATGGACAAGAGTCCATGAATTTTTTTCTAGAGGAGTATGATGCAGGATCATCGCCATCAATAATCAAAGAGGCTAGGTGGAAGAAAACTCAACACCCATCACACAAATTTGAAATTGTTTTTGAATTCCAAGGATGGAGTGTCTTTATTTTTTGAAAGGATTTTAATTTAAATCTTTTAATTCTTTTTAGTCAAGAGCCATCACATAAGGCTGTTGAAGATTGTAATTGTTTTAATTATCAGATAAGGTTGTAAAGATACTAAGTATCGACTCATATTTGAATGTAATTTCCATTCGATGTAATAGTCGTTAGTAGATGAATGTATTAAATACGATAGGATATCACTAAGGTAGTCTAGAGGGTAGGATCGAGAGGTCTCTCCATGTATAAATATATGTATTGTATGCCCAAATGAGGTTGCTAAATGTTATTATTGGTGTTGTTGAAAGAGTTGTTGAAGCTTATCAAGAGTTGCAGAGAGATATATGAGTCCATGTACATATTTTATGAAATGAACACAAGCAGAGAGGTTTGATTCCAAATGTATGATGTTTTGTTCATCTGAGCTATTTAAGTACATGCGATGTTTCTTTATGTTCTCTATTTTTTATCTGTTTATGTATATTTTATGCATGAATATGTTTTTCATGTTTAAGTGTGGAAACCTTTGATGTTTTTGTAAGTTTCATTTGTTTCTCTTCTAAGAGTCCTAGTGAAAGGAATGCATAGCTCTCGCAAGGTGTGCGTAGGCCGAGTCGATATTGACTCGGAAGCTCATAAGAGATAATGTGAATTTATAGTTGAAGTTCAAGGAGTGCACAGTTGTTCAGTTGAAGTGCAAGGAGTGCACAATTGTTCAATTGAAGTCCAAAGAGTGAATAATTTCTCAGTGGAGAGAAAATATGGGAGAAGAACTATGCAAGGAGTGCGTTGGGAAAACACTTTGTTTAAGTGTTGGAAATGTTTTATAAGAGATGAATGCAAGGAGTGCGTAAGGGAGATTTTTTTCCGAAAATATTTAAGTCCAAAAATTTCTCAGAAGTTTAAAGGCTGTAAGGAGTGCGCGAGAGGTGTAAAATAACTCAAGGACTTAAAGCTAAGGAAGGATAGAGTTGGAATCCTTAAGGAGGAGAATATTTGTTGTTTTAATAGTCCAACGATTGAGATATATTTGGGAGGATCCAAGCTATTTTATCACGCTTAGATCTGGAGAGGTAGTGCAAGGTTTAACCCTGTAAGTCATTAAGACTTCACGTGCTCATACAATTCATGGATCGAGTTCAAAGGAGAAGCTATCGAAGAATGAAAATCAATGGTTGATATCCATTCAAGAGTGTGCATGAGAGTTCATATCTATTGGATTAGGATGAGTTACACGAGGAATAATCAGTAAATTCCTTCGGAATTCGTGCATTCGAGATATTTGGCGTGTAGAAAATTCAGGACGCCCAAAGTTCTAAAGGCTAGAGTTAATCATGGTCATTCCAAATTTGAGGACACGTGTTGGCATATCGTGTACTCTTATGGACTAGCATTCCAGAAGAAGTTAGGAGTGGAGGAAACCCAAAGTCTCTAAGCCCCAGAGTTCATATGGGTCATCCATTGGAGAGGAAACACGTCTTCAACTCAAAAGGTTTGGAGAATAGATACTCCAGGAGAATAGAAGTTCGATCTCTCAGAGTCTTGAAGTCTAGAGTTGATCAATACCATTGATCATAGGAAGGACATGCACCAATAGATCCATAGGTCTGACACTCTCGAGGAAATAGGGAACAATGTTGTGAGGAATCGCAAATGCTTGGAGGCCGGAGTCAATCCCAACCATCCATTTGAGGAGGATGTGTGGTATAAGATCTTGTAGTTCAGGGACGTGACACTTTGGAGAAATAAAATAGTTGTGTAGGAAGGGAGAAACATCCTCAAAGTCCCGAAGGAATCCTAACAGTCGATCAAGAAGGGGAGAAATGAAGGAAGGAGAAGCCGTTCAAAATTTAGTTGTAACAGAATAAGAGAAGTTGTGTCATGTGGACAGCCAAAGGAAATTGTCGAAGCCCAAGGAGGAGGAATCTGGACCATCCATTGGTCAGAGCTTGAGGATTGTCAATCTGAGACTTGGCATGATTTCCTTTTCAATGATCGGGGATATTTTCAGAAAATGCATTTTGAAGAAATCACTGAAGCCTGAAAAACGTAATTTAGGCCAGCAATCTCAAGATTTGGTGAAAGTCATTGATCTTGCCTCTTAGTGTTTGAAAGTTCATGGATTTTGTATTTGGAGATAATAGGAATAAAAAGTCCCGAAGTCCTGAAAATTTCAGGGATTGAAGGTTTGTCCCACAGTTTTGGCCCTCGGTCTCCAGGGAGAATTTTCTAGTTCTTGGGGACTCCCCAAAAAAAAAATTGCATACGAGAAGAAGGTTTTAAGGAAATTTTGATGCAGGAGAATCGTTGTCAAACCAATAAAGAGAGGGCAAAAGAGAATTGACACCACATCAAATTGAAAGAGTCAAAATGACTCTTAACCAAGTTGGTAGTGGTGTGGAGATCTTTTTTCTGTAATTTCACATTGTTAGTTAATTGTATGTGAAATCGGGCCACCCTTTGAAATGACAAAACATTGCAAATCTCTACACGACTCTACGATATTACAGGTGTAGGATAATATCCCGTACTAGTCATTAGTTTTCATTTAATTGAGTTAGTAGGTAATTTCTAGAGTAGGACGTGGTAGAACTTAGATAGGATGGAGAAGAGTCGAGAACTGTCTCTTTTTTTTTTTAGATTTTCTTAGATAAGTTTTTATGGTATTGTGTCTGTAAGAGACATGAGGGTAACTATTTTTTTTGGATTTGAATAGAACAGAGGAGAATTGATCCAAATATACTATGTTGATATCATCTTATAAATTTTGTTGTTGTTATGAGTTTGTGAGTGCATGAGGTTTACTGTGATTGAATGATTTCATGAAGGATTGAACAAGTTTCAATTGTTTCTATTTTGTAAGTTTCTACAAGGGCTGCATACCAAATGCAAGGAGTGCGTGTGAGAGAGTTTTTTTGACTCAAAGCTTCGAAGAGATAACAATAAACTTTTGTATGTAGAGTGTGCATATAAAACGCAAGGAGTTCATATACAAAGTCTTTGACTTGGAGAAAACTTTGGAGAAATTGCTCAGGTGTTTCTCATAAGATAGTGCAAATGTTTTTTGCAAGGAGTACACAGGGCCAGAAATTGACTAAGTGTCAACAAAAATCCTTTTAGGAGTTCAAAAGTTCGAAGAAAGGACAAGTACAAAACATTTGCGAAAGAAATCCTTCACGAAGAAAGAATTTCCAAAGGTTTGACAAGATAAAGGATCAATATTATCCTAGGAGGAGCCGAATGACTCCAGAATGTTAGATATTGCAGAAGTCGTGCACTGGTTAGCCGTGAGGGTCCTTCAGAAATTCGCAAATCGGAAGATTTGAAGTGTAGAGGAAAAACAACCTATGAAGCACAATGTTGTGAATAAATCTTAGCCGATGATCGTTGGTTAAGGAGAACCATTGATCTCTATGTGTGGAGATAATTTCCCGATTCGAGGATCAGGAGTCATGGGATTGAGTGTGTTAAAAATTCCCGAAAGCCGATGTCAGAAGGGATCACGACCATTGGTTGTTCGAACGACGAGAGCCGTAGATCTCATTCAAAGAAATTTGTGTTTTGGAGTTCAAAAGAACTGGAAGAGGCCACGATCCAAAATGCCAAAGTCTAAAGTGTTTAAGGAGTTAATCTTAGGGTCACATCCCAAGTTTGTATTTGATTACGGCTAGAAACACAAAATTGGCGCCAAATTAAATTTTGAAGGAACACGGGACCTAAGTGAGTTGTTCCAAGGTTAGTGAAGACCCGAAGAGCTAATTCTGCTCAATCTTGTGAATATCCTAGGCTGGGAGGTCGTGCAACCATTTGGAGAGAAGGGGGGTTTGCACAAAGTGGTATCATAGCTTGAAAAATATCGAAGTTGTACTCTGTGTTAGAATCAGTTGAAACAATGTCGTCGAGGATACGCGTAGAACCTCCTATAGTAAATCGTGTTGTAGGAAGAGAAATGAGAGAGCTTCGTGCTGTAAATGTGTTGACATGCACATAATAGATCTAGCTAAACAATGATACACACATTTGCAAAGATAATTGGAAAAAGAAGAAGAAGGAGAGAAAGAATGGAAAGAATTCTCATTAATCGTTGTGAATAATGAATAATTTACACATGATATACTCTGTATAACTCAATGAGTTCAACTTGAGGTGAAACAAGTCACCATAGTGGTGGTCTAGAGTGATCTGGACACACACCAGTAGTTACAGGAGTGAACTTCCACCTATTCTAGTCTCTCAGGCAGCTACGGGAGTGAACTACCACCTATTCTAGTCTCTCAGGCAGCTACAGGAGTGAACTGCCACCTAGTTGAGTTAACTAGTCAACTAGTCTTTAGTTAATTGACTAAACAAAAAGTAGTGAGGAGTTAACTTAGGGAATCAAGGCTAATGCACCACTTTCGTGATGATACCAAGGCAACATTGAATTATCATGGTGATGTTCCCAATGTCGCATGGTGATGATCCCAATGCAACATCTAAACTCAACTCAACTAGTCAAACTGAAGTGTGAACTGAAAGAGAATATTATCCAAGTGGAATATTCTCTCCTAAAATATAGGAGACTAGATAATGACTAATTATGAATAATAAACAAATAAAAACCTTAGGAAAAAGAAATCCTAGGTGTGTGTGAAGTAACTCCAACACCCCCTCTGAACATCACTATGGTGAAAATAAAGATTGGGTCCTGGCAACGAGGCCATGTTAGGTACCCAAGTACAAAAGATACACTGAAAATAAAGTGAGGAATGAGGGAAAACCTCATGGGAAACCCCCCCCTCAAGGTACAATGTATGTAAAAAGAAGAACTACAGTTGCTAGGCAACTGTGTCCTTCACTCCAAGACGACCTCACAAAGAATGGAATTTCTGCTCAGTGAAGGTCTTGGTGAAAATGTCGGTCGTCTGTTCTACTGAAGGACATAACTGTAAGTCGATGATCCCCTCATGTACTAAGTCCCAGATGTAGTGCATGTGGATCTCAATGTGCTTCATCCGCTTCCTTTGGTTGTCACACAAGATGATGATCAGCCGATGAAACTCAATGTCCAACTCAGTGAGAAAAATTTCTAGCCACATAGCCTAAATGGTTATGTTAACTACCCCTCTGTATTCTGCCTCAGCTGAAGATAGAGCAATGTGAGCTTGCTTCTTTCTCGACCAACAGATAGGCCCAGAACCAAGACTAAGTGAGTAACTAGATGTGGACTTGCGATCAATTCTATCGCCAGCCCAATCAGAATCAGTAAACCCAATGAGATCTAATGTAGAGTCTATTGCATAATGAATCCCAAAGGTGACAGTGCCCTGTACGTATTGAAGGATATGCTTTGCATCTTTCCAATGTAGCTCATGCAACTCCTGCATAAACCTAGAAATTGCACCAACTGCATATGAGAGGTCTAGTCTGGAGTGTGTGAAATACAACAAGCTCCCCACTAGATGTATGTACAGTGTGCTGTCAACCAGTGGAGTCTCCCCGCCATCCTCAAGTTTGACTCCTGATAAGAAAGGAGTCGGAGCAGACTTGCATTCTGTCATGTGAAATCTCTAAAGGAGATCTCGTGCATACTTGGATTAAGATAGTTTGATGCCTGATGCATCTTCACTGATCTCAAGTCCAAGGAAGAAGTGTAGAGGACCCATGTCTGTCATCAAAAAACTTTCATGAAGAATCCTCTTGACTGCAGCTATCGCTGAAGTCGAGCAACCGGTGATCAACAAATCATCGACATACATAACTAAAAGTAGAAGTGAATCAACCATCTTAAGCATGTATACATTCGGTTCTGATTTACAATGTACAAAGTTCTGTGACAATAAGTGGGAGTCCATCTTGGCATACCATGCCCTCGGAGCCTGCTTGAGGCCATAAAGTGACTTCTTCAGTCGACAGACCAAAGATGAGTCTTGCATAAATCCTTGGGGCTGTTCAATGTAGATATCCTCAGAGAGATCACCATGAAGAAATGCATTCTTCACATCCATCTGATGGACTTCCCATCCCTTAGTTGACGCAATGGCAAGGGCCAATTGAATGGAATCCATCTTCACTACTGGAGCAAAGGTCTTATCATAGTCAATACCATGAACCTGTTGAAATCCTTTGGCGACAAGCCTGGCTTTGTATCTGTTGATCTGTCCATCTGCTGCACTCTTGGTCCTGTAGACCAGGGATGATTTTAAGGATGGAAATTTATTTTAAAATGTAGAAACCTTGGCGAGTCTTACTAATCCTTCATATGCCAACTATAAATGTTTGGCGATATTTTTGTAAAAATATTGAAATTTCTAAGGATTTAATATAGTTTTTATAAAATTTTGGTGACTTTTAAGGTAAAATAATTTTATCCTATAGAATTTGGGCAAATAATTTTTAAAATAGCGAATCTCGTTTTTGGAAAAACCATGGAAAATTAGCACATGAACGAAATTTATCCCCTAAAATCATCCATGCTAGTATAGACCGATCTCCATCTGACAAGTTTCCTCCCAGAAGGAAGGGGAACCAGATCCAAAGTCTGGTTCTCGAGGAGGGAGTTGTACTCCTCCTGCATGGCGGATTCCCAAAAGGGATTTATGGCAACCTCGTCATAAGACTTTGGATCTGAAGATTGAACCAAGAAAATATGCCTGGAAGGAAATGGTTCAGTGGCAGTGAGTGCAATAGAAGGCTCCTCAAAATCAAATCGAGTCCTCCTAGTATTAGTTGGATCACCAACGAGATCCCCTGCATCCTAAAGAGTAGTTTGTGACCACTTGGGCCTCTGCTCTGGCTCTACAACTGCATCTGGATTCTCTGACTCTGCATCTGACTGTACTAACTCTGAATATGAATCATCTGATTCCTTTGAATCATAACTCTCGTCTGAAGAAGATTCATCATGTGCATGCTCATCATCTCGGATAGGTGGAAGAGTGAAGGTGTTTGCATGTGACTGTCGAGGTACATGTGAGACACTTTCCTTGAATTGGACACTACGCTGAATGATGAGTCAGTATGAGGAAAGATCAATAAGCCAATATCCCTTCACACTGTCGGGGTATCCAACAAAAATGCACTCAGTGCTCTGTGGATCAAGTGCCTTCCTCTTTTCAAAGGGAATCCAGGACCATGCACATGAACCAAAAATGCGAAAGTGGCCCACTTCCAGTTTGAGGCCACTCCAAGCCTTGTAGGGGGTCTTAATATTGATAGATCTATGAGGATATCTGTTTTGGATGTATGTTTCACAGTTAAGTGCTTCGGCCCATAGTCTCTGTGGTAGTGACTTTGCATGCAACATGCAAGATGTCATCTCCTTTAGAGATCTATTTTTCCGCTCAGCAACTCCGTTTTTCTATAGAGTGTAAGGAGTTGTATGTTGCAACTGAATCCCTACCTCATGGAAAAGATTATGAATCTCATGATTCACATACTCTCCCCCTTTATCAATTTAGAGGACTTTGATCTTGTTTTCGGACTGTGTCTCAACCAAGGTTTTGAAATCTTTGAGCTGTTGAAAGACCTTGGATTTTTTCCTGAGAAAGTAGATCCAAGTAAAACGTGAGAAATAATCAATAAAAATGAGAACAAACCTCACTTTGTTGAGCAATGGATGTGGAAAAGGACCCATGAGGTCACTGTGGATCAGATCTTAAGGTGCGGAATCTCATTGAGACTTTCCTTTGTCAAATTTCTCTTGAGGGTGTTTTCCGAGAACACATCCCTCACATACTCCCTTGGAGAAATGGATGTCTGGTAGACCATCAACTAATCTTTGCTTGCTAAGTTGTTGCATGTATCTGAAATTCAAATTTTCAAACCTTTCATGCCATATCCTACTACTTTCATCAGCATGTGTAAGCAGTAAAGCAGAATCAGGTTCAATGAATTCAGAAAATGTATACAATCTAGACTGATGATTTACCTCACCGGTAGCAACCTTGGAGTTGTTTTGCATGTCGTATATGTCCACGACATTTGGTGTGAATATGAATTTATTTCTAGTGCCAGAATTCTTCAATTGATACACAGAGAGAAGGTTGATAGAAAGCTTGGGAACATTCAACACATTCTCGAAGCTTCCGTTGGTGAGTTCAATCCTTCCTTTGTTGATGACTTCGATAGAAGAATTGTCCCCCATTAGAATAGGAGGACCTTTGCATGCATCCAAAGAATAATAGACTTCTTATGAGGTATCCATGTGATGTGATGCTCTTGAATCTATGATCCAAGCATCGGGAGATGAGTTGATTGCAATCAAGGCATGGCTAGAATTGCCTTCCTTGGAATTCAGATCTTCTGGCTTCTTCTTCTTTTCACCCTCGGGGATGTGATCTCCAACGTTGTTTTGATGAATTATATGAGACATCAGATATATTTTTTTTTTCATGCATGAATATTCTGAATGGAATCCTTTGTGACAGTATGTCCATTTCTCTCCTTTTCTTCCCTTCTCTCCTTTGGATCCGGAGGCATCAGTGAAGGGTTTTGTGTACCCTTCCTTCTTCGTATGTGCATGAGATATCCTCTTATATTTATTTTTAGATTTATGATATTTGTGGCTGCCATCATTCAGAGTGAGTGCATGCGCCCTTAGGCCTTTGATTGCACCCATGTTGATGAGCTTGATTTTCTCTTGTGTTAGGGATTCGATAAAGTCCTCAAGGGAAGGCATCTTCCAAGTGGCTCCAGAGGTGAATCTGATAGTATGGAATGTGTATACAAATACAGCTAATTCAGGACGAAGCTTGGAGAGAATGGCGAGAACCATTTGTTTCTCCTCCTTCGATTTATCAACCCCACAAGCTTTGAGTTGCGACAGTAAATCCTTGAATTTTGTAAAGAAATCTTGGATATTGTCAAATCTTTTTGGATCCAATGTGAGCAACTCCACCTCCAGCATGTATCCCCTCATCTCCTCCTATTTTCCAAAGATCCCTTCCAAGATGGCCCACACTTCATTGGGAGTCTTACAAGAAGATATATGAAAAAGGAGATCGGGAGAAATAAGATTGCAAATTGTCTTGAGTGCCTCATCCATGCGATTTAAGTACTTGTATTTTTCTATGGCTGATGTCAGCTCTGTATCTGTATTCATGGTTAACCTATACAACCCTCTGGATCGGAGATGTATGGCTATTTTCTCCTTCCATGCAAAATAGTTGTAAGGTGTAAGAATGAATTCTTTTTGGAATTCCATCTTTTCACTGTCTTTGATCTTTTGTACCTACAAATTTTTTGGGTGTAGCTTTTGCTTAGCAGTCCGTCAGATCTGATACCATGTAAATGTGTTGACCTACAAAAAATAGATCTAGATAAACAATAATACACACATTTGCAGAGAGAATTGGAAAAAGAAGAATAAGGAGAGAAAGAATGGAAAGAATTCGCATTAACTGTTGTGAATAATGAATAATTTACACATGATATACTCTGTATAACTCAATGAGTTCGACTTGAGGTGAACCAAGTCACCATAGTGGTGGTATAGAGTGATTTGGACACACACCAACAATTATGGGAGTGAACTGCCACCTATTCTAGTCTCTCAGGTAGTTACGGGAGTGAACTACCACCTAGTTGAGTTAACTAGTCAACTAGTCTTTAGTTAACTAACTGAACAGAAAGTAGTGAGGAGTTAACTCAAGGAATCAAGGCTAATGTGCCACTTTGGTGATGATACCAAGGCAATGTCAAATTAGCATGGTGATGATCCCAATGCAACATCTAAACTCAACTCAACTAGTCAAACTGAAGTGTGAACCGAAAGAGAATATTCTCCAGGTGGAATATTCTCTCCTAAAATATAGGAGACTGGATAATGACTAATTATGACTAATAAACAAATGAAATCCTAGGTGTGTGTGAAGTAACTCCAACACGTGCAAGATTGGAATCGATGGAAGAAATGAAAAGGAGAAAACTTTCTGCTGGAGATGTTAGTGATGTAGAGAGTGAAGAAATATAAGTTGAAGAAGCTACAGGGAAAGATGTGGCTGGTGAATGCTTATTGAAATCTGTTGCGAAGTTGGGAGCTAGAGAAAAGATAGACATCCCAATGTATGAAGGAAACCTGGATGATGAAGAGCTATTGGACTGGATAAGGTCTGTGGACAATTATTTCAACTATGAAGATGTCAATGAAGGGAAGAAGTTGAGACATGATGGCACCAAATTAAAGGGACATGCAACATTGTGGTGGGATGAGTGGCAAGAAGATAAGAGGAGCAAAAGAAAACATAAGATAAAGAATTGGGACATAATGGTAGCCAAAATGAAGGCTAAATTCATACCTAAGGATTATCAAATAAATATGTTCGCGAAGTTGTAGAACCTGAGACATAAGGGTATGAAAATGAAAGAGTACACAGAATAATTCTATAGGATGAATATTAGGACTAGACAAAGGGACATATATGATGAAAACATTTTGAGGTATATAAATGGCTTGAGGTATGGGATCTAGGATGATAGCATCATGACGAATTTAAGGAAAGAGGAGGATGCTTATCACATTTCACTAAAGTTTTGATAAGATAAAGGATCAATATTCTCCCAGGAGGAGTCAAATCACTTCAAAACATTAGATATTGGAGAATTCATGCATTGGTTAGTCGTGAGGGTCCTTCAGAAATTCGAAAATCGGAAGATTTTAAGTGTAGAGGAAAAAAAACCTCTGAAGCATGAAGTCGCGAAGAAATCCTAGCTGATGATCATTGGTTAAGGAGGACCATTGATCTCTGTGTGTGGAGATAATTTCCCAATTCGGGGATCAGGAGTCATGGGGTTGAGTGTGTTAAAAATTCCTGAAAGCCGAAGTCCGAAGGGATCACGATCGTTGGTTTTTTGAACGAAAAGAGTCGTAGATCGCGTTCAAAGAAATCCTTGGTTCGGAGTTCTGAAGAATCGACAGAGGCCGCAATCAAAAATGCTGAAGCCTAAAGTTTTTAAGGAGTTAATCCTATTGTCACAGCCCGAGGTCGTATTTGATTACTGCCAGAAACAAAAAATTGGTGCCAAATTCAATTTTTTAGGAACACGAGACCTAAGTGAAATGTTCCAGGGTTACTTAAGACCCAAAGAGATAATTCTACTCAATCTTGTGGAGATCCTAGACTGGGAGGTCGTGCAACCATTTGGAGAGAAGGGGGGTTTTCACCAAGTGGTATCAGAGCCTGAAAAAGATTGAAGTTGTACTCTGTGTGTTAGAAACAGTTGAAACAATGTCTTCAAGGATACGTGTAGAACCACCTATAGTAAATCATGTTGTAGGAAGAGAAATGAGAGAGCTTCGCGCAAGATTGGAAGCAGTGGAAGAAATTCAGAGAAAAACACTTGCCGCTAGAGATGTCAGTGATGCAGAGAGTGAAGAAATATAATTTGAAGAAGCTACAGGGAAATATGTGGCCGAAGAACGCTTATTGAAATCTGTTGTGAATTTGGGAGCTAGAGAAAATATAGACATCCCAATCTGATGCAGGAGCATCTCTCCACGTCAGCCAACCAGCCAGTGAGCCACATCAGCGTGTGCATTCAAGGCTGAAGGGAGGTGCAACCCTCGTCTTCCATTTTGAATTTGAATGTAATTAAATGTCTTAGGATATTGATCTGTGAGGTCGTGCTATGCGCATAGGCTGTAGGTAGATAGGACTTTAATGTTTTGAAGGCTGAGATCTAGATCTGATTTCTAGACTAGACAACCCATTCAATGTAATTGAATAGGGTAGGTAGATTGGAGGGAAGAGCTCAAAGAGCCCCCTCATGATAAATATCATTGATATTGTAATTGTATCTCATGGGAGAGAGTCTGCGAGGAGAGATTAGAAGAAAAGGAGCCAAGACCTTGTTACAGTTCGCGCTCAAAACACCTTTGTAAAGAGACATTTTGATTAATATAAAAAAAAGCAGTTTTTTCTGCATATTGTTTGTGTTATGTGAATGCCTTTGTGTGTTCTTTATGCTATAGATGTATGCTAGACATTTGCAGAGAGTTGTTTGATTTTCAGGATTGAGAGGTCTTTGAGGATTCACACTAGGAGGGTGTGACAGAACGCTGCGGGTTCTGATAGCCAGTGCACTGAAGCACTTCTGAACTCTGCGGAGTTAGACAAAGATGTGCCAAGAAGGCACAGTACCTGAAATCGATAGCTCAAAGGAATATCCTTGAGGTTTCTGAACACCTCAGGAGGCAAGGCTATGGAGTAACACAGTTGCAGAAAGAATCTCTGAGGAGTTATGTGAAGCTCTGCCAGGTGGTCATTGAGCCAGCGCAAGGAGTGCACGGAGGAAGGACTTTGTTGCGAGTTCAACTGAAGTCAGAATCACTAAGAATTCTGAGAGCTCTGCCAGGAGGGCATTGAGCAGGTGCATAGGGTGAAAAGGAGAGAACAAAACTGTTGGATGTTGTGTAAGAAGACACTCTGCCAGGTGGGCACAGAGAGGAGTTACTTTCGATCTCAAAGGTAGTGAAGTGCCGAGAGCCGAGGCATGGAGGGGACACGTGGAAAAACCGCACAGTGGGCTGGGAATTAAACCGGCAGACACACGTCACATTTTGGAAGGAGTCAACACCCCGCTAACTTTTCACGTCTCGAGGATTCGAGAGATAAGGGATCGAAATTTGGACCTTTGAACTTTTGAAGGCGCGGGAGGCGAGAAGTGCTAGTGCTTAGCCTAGTCGGCGGTCGCACAAGGAGGGCGCTGACGGAAGAAAGGGCTATACCTATTTCGCGATCTCGGGTATCGCGAGATTGGAGAGGAAGAGTCGGGAGTCACGAATCACGAACTTACGATATTGTGAGCTGTGAAGAAAGGACCTGTGGATCGAATGAAAGGATATTCCAGCAGGGAATTTGAAGGAGCCGATCCGGCTCGAAAGGTTAAAAAAAAATTGATCCTGTGAGTAGATATCGGTCCCAAGGGCCGATAGGTCTACGTGCACCAAGTGGTATCAGAGCTAAAACTCTGTCTGTAGATTTCAAGCAGAGAAGTAGAAGGAAAAAGAAGACAGAGTGCTGGAGACTCTGTAAGGATTTTTTGCAGGTAGGGAACAGTCCATAGACAATTAGGAGGACTGTAGGAGAAGCTGAAACACTCAGGGTTTCAAAGTGACAGCAGCAGGTTTTCCAGGAGAGCAGACTGAGACAGTGATATGGCTACTGAAGGCCGTAGATGCACTGGAAGGAAGAACCCAGAGCTGATGAGTAGATCTGAAATAGATGAAGAGCTCGCTGATATAAAGGCAGAGATAGAAAAGCTTGCATTGCAGATGCAAAAAAATGCCAAGTCGAGATGGATATATGAATGGCCCATGAGGAAGCCCAAAGAAAAATGGCCAGTAAAGGAGTTGATGGCTAGAAGACAGTGTAGTTTGTTAAGAGGATGGTTGAGGAATGATGAAAGCCTCAACAGACCAGAAGAAGGGGTTCATATATGTGAGCCAGATACTGGGAGAAATATCGGTGATGCTGAGGATGAAATGGGATCGGATGAAGATCTCAAGCACTGCCAGGAGGGCAGAGAGGAAATTCCCAATTTCCAGGTGGGAAAAGAGTTGAGATCGTTTCGGGGTCTCCTAGATTGTCATGAGGACAGCTGGGGAGTTTCACATTGCCAGGTGGGAAATAGATCGAGATCACTATGGAATCTCATGGACTTCTAGGAGGGAAACAAAGAGTTCTCAATTTTCTAGGTGGGCATGAGAACAGAGATGGCACTGTCTGAAAGTCTCATGGACTTGGAGGAAAGTTCAATTCAGCCTGAGGTGCTGATAAAGATGGGATCAGTTGATCTCATAGTTTTCCAAGGAAGCAGGAGGAAAATCCGGGTACTCGAACAGGAGAGAACAAAACTGCTCGATGTTCTATAAGAAGACACTCTGCCAGGTGGGCATTGAGTAGATGTGCAGATAGGAACAGTGAGGAAAAGAACTCTTTGAGTTCTATGATTTAAGGAAGAATCCACCGAAGGATCTTTGCAAGGTTGTTGAACACCCTGAAAGACTCAACAATAGGTTGCTTGAGCAGACAGAGTGCCAGGAGGGCATTTGAATTCTCTATTTGTGGGAGAAAGGAAAGAGGACGAGTTTCCTTAGAGGTTGAAGCTATAGGAAAGATCAGGAAGGATAGCACTATGCATGCAAGGACTCTGTAGAAGTGTAGAAGTCCAAAGAATCCTTTGAGGATTTGAGAGTAAATCTCAGGAGGGACATCGTTTTTATACGCATAGGAGAGGACTCAAGTCACAGAGCTCATAGAGGAAAAGGAGCGAAGGTCAAGGCCTTCGATAATTTGAAATTATTTCAAGTGTTGGAAGAAAAGCACCAAAGCTCAGGAAGAGACATAGTTGTCGTCAGATCAGTCAAGAAATTTTGAGCTGTTGGATAAGATTTCATGTCCAGGGAGCAGCAAGAGGAGCGCAAGAGCCGAAGAGATTCTGAGCTGTGGGATCTCATTCAGAATCACCGACAACCATTAAATCTGTCCAGAGTTGCATGAGGGTTAAACCTCATGTGAAAAGCAGCAGAAGTGAAAGTCCCGAAGGGAGTGCATATCGGGATATCAGAGTTTGGGAGTTCAGGAGTTCGAAGGACGAGAGTCTGGGTACTCAACCTCAGAAATCATGAAATAGTGAGAAAATCTGAGCCATCCGATTGGAAGGACGCGTGTCACGAGATCACCCATATCGGGGATTCGGGCATCTGAGGTCAGAAAGGGAAGTCTTTTGACTTTGCAAGCGGCGAAGCCACGAGAAAATCACAGCCATCCATTAGAAGAGGACAGGTGGGAGAGATCGAAGGATCTCGTGAACTCGAAGGTTCGCAGGGTGAGAGCCCAAATACTGGGTGCTCCAAGTCATGAGAAGCGAAATCACGAGGAGCGGAGATATCCGTTGGATCTAGGACACGAGAGGACTATTGGATTAGGAACCCCATCACATTTCACATCTCGGGGGTTTGAAGGTCGACAAGAGTTACTTTCGATCGCAAAGGTAGCAAAGTGCCGAGATTGAAGGCATGGAGAGGACACGTGGAAGAACCGCACAGTGGGCCGGGAATTAAACCGGCGGACACACGTCACATTTTGGAAGGAGTGAACACCCCATTGACTTTTCACATCTCAAGGATTCGGGAGATAAGGGAACAAAAGTTGGACCTTTGAACTCGCGAAGGCGTGAGAGGCAAGCAGTGCTAGCACTTAGCCTAGCCAGCAGTTGCGCAAGGAGGGCGCTGACGGATGAAATGGCTATACATGTTTTACAATCTCGGGTAATGCGAGATTGGAGAGGAAGAGTCGAGAGTCATGACTCGCGAACTCATGATATTGCGAGCTGTGAAGAAAGGACCTATGGATCGAACGAAAGGAGATTCCAGTAGGGAATCCGAAGGAGCTGATTCGGCTCGAAAGCGTAAAAAGAAAATGATGTTGTGAGTGGATCTCGGTCCCGAGGGCCGATAGGTCTACGTGCACCACAATGTATGAAGGAAACCTAGATGATGAAGAGCTATTGGAATGGATAAGGTCCATGCACAATTATTTCTACTATGAAGATGTCGATGAAGGGAAGAAGTTGAGACATGATGGAACCAAATTAAAGGGACATGCAACACTGTGGTGGTATGAATGATAGGCAGATAAGACGAGCAAAGGAAAACATAAGATAAAGAATTGGGACATAATGGTAGCCAAACTGAAGGCTAAATTCATACCTAAGGATTATCAGATAAATCTGTTCACGAAGTTGTAGAACTTGAGACATGAAAATGGAAGAGTACATAGAAGAATTCTATAGGCTGAATATTAGGACTGGACAAAGGGAGAAATATGATGAAAAAGTTGCTAGGTATATAAATGGATTGATGTATGAGATCCAGGATGATATTATCATGATAGATGTAAGGAAAGTGGAGGATATATATCACATTGCACTAAAGGTTTGACAAGATAAAGGATCAATATTCTCCCAGGAGGAGCTGAATCACTCCAGAATGTTAGATATTGGATAAGTTGTCCACTGGTTAGTCGTGAAGGTCCTTCAGAAATTCAAAAATTGGAATATTTGAAGTGTAGAGAAAAAAAACCTTTGAAGCATGAAGTCACAAAGAAATTGTAGCCGATGAGAATTGGTTAAGGAGGACTGTTGATCTCTGCATGTGGAGATAATTTCCCAATTCAGTGATCAGGAGTAGTGGGGTTGAGTGTGTTAAAAATTCCCAAAAGCCAGAGTCTTAAGGGATCACAACTTTTGATTGTTCAAACGACGAGATTTGTAGATATCGTTCAAAGAAATCCATGGTTTGGGGTTCAGAAGAATTGTCAAAGGTGACAATAAAAAATTCCAAAGCTGGAAGTGTTTAAGGAGTTAATCCTAGGGTCATAGCCTGAGGTCGTATTTGATTACCGCCAGAAACACAAAATTGGTGCCAAATTCGATTTTGAAGGAACACGGGACCTAAGTGAATTGTTCTAGGGTTAGTGAAGACCCTAAGAGCTAACTTTTCTTAATTGATGCAGGAGAATCACTCCACATCATCAAGCACTAGCCAACCAACACATCTAGCACACATTGAATGGAAGGAGAGAGGCGTATCCCTTTCGTTGTTCAAATTTGGAAATTGTATTAAATGTTGTAAGGATGAAGAGCCAAAGCCATACAGGTGCATAGGATTTAGATAAAGGTTGCCTTAAATGGTTGTAAGGCTGAGATCTAGATCTAATTTGGACTAGACAACCAATCAATGTAATTCAATGTAAATTAATGAGAGTTGGTGAGGATGGAGGGAAGCACTCGAGGAGCACCCTTTTGTAAAAAGATCTTATTTTGTTTTTCAGGAAGGGCAGAGAAAAATAGAGAGAATATGTTAGATAGGAGAGGAGAGCCGAGACTCTATTGTAGTCCGAGCTCGAACACATTGTAATCAGGCATTCTTGATTAATACAAATAGAGCAGTTTTTCCCGCATGTTGTTGTTCATGTATTTTTGAGTTCATGAATGAATGTCTCTATGTGTTGATGATATGTTGTGGATGTATGTGTTGTTTACATTTGCAGGTTACAAAGATGATTCGTTGTCTATTGAGTTATTTGATTTCAGGTTTTGGTTCTTTATGCCTTCATGCAAGAGTGCATGACATAGTACTGCGGTCTCTGTAAGCCAGTGCAAGGAGTGCACTTCTGAATTCTTTGGAATTTGAGACAAAGACGTGCCAGGAGGGTGCACTAGATGAAGTCATTGACTCAAAGAGGAAGCCTCAAGGTTGTTGAACACCTTGAAGGAGAAACTGTGTAGAGGAGAGAATAGAGAGGAGAAGAAGAATTGTTGTGAATTCTGTAAAGGCTCTGCCAGGAGGGCATTGAGAAAATGCACAGGATGCATTGATGATAACTCTATTTCAAGTTCGGTGAGAAGACAAAGTCACTGAGGATTCTAGAGAACTTTGCTAGGAAGGAATTTGAGTTGGTGCAAGTGTGCACAGAAGGAACTCTTGTTTGAGTTCATAGAGAAGAGAACTGTCACAGGAGGAGACACTCACAGGGTTACTGAATACCCTGCAGGCTTAGCAAAGCATGCTTGAACAGGAAGTTTCCATAGGGCACTTACATCCCTTCAAGGAGAGAAAGGGACAGAGAGACTTTGAGGTCAGAGCCATAGATAAGCTCAGAAGAGAGAACACCATTTCATGCAAAGGTCCTGCAAGAGGTTGCAAAGTTTGAGGAACATTTGAGGTTCAGAAAAATAAATCTCAGGAGGAGGAACACCTCTTAGAATATAGGCGGAATCCAAGGTTACAGGCTTCGCAACAGAGACAAAGGTCGAGGCCTTTTGGAGCAAGAAGTCTTCCAAGGGAAATGAAGAAGGCCATGCTCAAGGTAGAGCACAACGACCATTAAATCAGCTGGAGAGGCGAGATCTGGGTTGTTGAAGTCTATGTCCAGATGCACACAGGAAAACACACAAGGAAGAGAAACAGATCTGGGCCATCAGATGTAGTGGAAAGGACTGATAGCCATCGGATCTGGAGGAAGGTGCATGAAGTTTAACCTCTGGGAGGTCGTGCAGGAGAAGATATGAAATGAATGGTGGTGAGGCCTCGTGGAGAAGTGCAAAATGCCGTGAGCCGTTGGATCTCACAGAGTAGTTAGGGGATTAAGAAAGTTTCATCCAACACTCTAAAACCCAAGAGACGTAGTGGTCGTTGGATGAGAAGAAACATGAGCTATTTATTCCCCTTTGGAGTGGGATTTTAACATTTCGGCATTTCGGAGTTCATCATTTCAGCACTTCTGATGACAAGGAACTGGGGCACTTTTCATTGAAAACCCCGAAGTTGCGAAACACGATGTGCCTTTGGAGTAGGGCTATGGTCCCAGAGGAAGTAGCCATTTCGGAATTTCGGGGTCCGGGATATCAAAGGACCTAGAATCGTCTGCAGCTGGAATCACGAAATCACGAATTACAAAATCCCGAAAAGTGGGCCATGGTCACGGGTAGATTTTGACATTTTGGGACCCAGGTGTTCGAGAGGCTAGGAGTCAAGAGACGTGGAGTCCCGACTCACGAAATCGCAAAATGATCATGGTCATCGATCAGGGAGGACATGTGGCAAGTGATCAAGGTTTCAAGGAAACTCCGAAAGGATCTAGACCGTTTGATCCAACTCCTCGAAAGTCGTTGGATCTCATGTGTGAATTCCCATATCGAAATTCGGGGATTGGCGCGATAAGAAATTTTGGAGTCATTGCATCATGAACTCACAGTTCGTGAAATATTGAAAATATCTGAGCCATTTAAAGAATTTGGGGAATGCAGTGACCAGGGGTTTGGGTCGCTGCATTTCAAACTCCCGATTACCAAAATTCCGATACATCCAGGACCTATGGATCGAATTCGTGGGGTTCCAGTGAGGGCCCGAAAGAACTATTTCAATTCTGCGGATTCGAAGAAGATCGATCCTATGCGGATATTAGCCCGAGGGTCAGGGGTTTGCACCAAGTTGGTATCAGAGGCACTTTATGTCTGTAGACTGCAAGTAGAGGGAGGCAGAGTAGATAAAGATAATACTTTGATACACACCATCAACTGGTATTAGAGCTTGATTTTTTCTGTATATTGTAGGCAGAGGGAGACAGAGGAAAAGGAAGATAGAGTGTTGAAGCTCTTTGATGATTGTTACAAGGTTCTCAACAGTCAATAGACAGTCAAGAGGACTGTAGGAAAGGATGGAAGCACTCATGGTTTCAGAGTGACAGCAACAAGTTTCCAGGAGGGCAGACAGGAACAGGAAGATGGCTACTGAAGGCCATGGACGTGGTGGAAAGAATAACCACCACCAGCAGAAAAAATACGAAATGGACAAGGAACTCATTGAGGTGAGGGAAAGGATGGAAGAGCTTGCAGTACGGGTGCAACAAAACATAAACACACATTGGGTGTATGAATGGCCTCTGAGGAGGAAAGAAAAGTGTCCAGTCAAGAAATTGTTGGCTAGAGGGCAGCGAAAGCTATTGAAGGAATGGATAAGGTATGTGGAAAGCCTCAGTGATGAAGAGGAGATTGTTCGTGCCTATGAACCAATGTGGTATACCTAGGGAGGTAATATGGGGTACCTAGTGAGGTACCCAATGGGAATGTAGTTATGTGTTATTAGTGGAAGTCATTTAACATATGGGAATGTGGTCATTCAATGTAAGGTGGACTAGGTCCACTATATTAATAAAGGCCCACTATGGTAGTTGGATGTAATTAATGTGAGAAGGCTCTCTAGAAGGTTCTTAGGATATAGGGAGAGCTATATAAAGAAGTCTAGGCAATGTAATGAAACATAATGAAGAATATTGTGATTGTACAAGCAAGGATTACTTGAGGAGTTTTATCCTTCCATAAGGATTAATATATGGTGTTACCCTACCTGAAGGGTTTTCTCTATTTCTTGTTTTCATGTTATGGTGAATGGTTTATGGTTTATTCTTGGTTATTTCTTAAGTATATCTTCATATCTGGTATAGGTACTTAACAATTGGTATCATAGCACTTTCCTTGGCCAAAGAAGGGAAGATTTGTTTTCTCTTTTTGCAGAATTTTTTTTCTAGGGAAGAAAAAGAGGGTGGCGCACTTCAGGTTCATATCTAAAGTTTTATGAGATGAATTTGGAAAAAATAATTAGTTATTTTAATTCCTCTCGAAAAAATACCCAATTTCAAAAAAAAAATCAGCCGAAACGGAGTTCGGGAAGTAAAGTTATGAGCGTTTTAAATTCTACAGTTTTTTGATAAATTGTGAACGACAGAGAAATGCAGAGAGAAAAGAATAGTATATTCAAATGTATGAAGAAGTATAGAACTCATAATATCACACTTACAATGTAAGATGGTTGAGCTATATATGCTCAAGCAAGAAAAAAATAGAAAGTACAACTGTCCAGTACAACTGGCAGTGTACGGTCATACTGTTGAGGGTACAATATATTTAACACTCCCTCTTAGACTCAACAGTTACAATCAGCAGCACTGACTATGCCTAAGTGTTGTCTCTGGAAG
>ML782639.1:701763-746023 GCA_009831015.1 Picea engelmannii | reverse complement strand
GTTCCTAGGAGATAGGGAGAGCTATATAAAGAAGTCTAGGCAATGTAATGAAACATAGTGAAGAATATTGTGATTGTACAAGCAAGGATTACTTGAGGAGTTTTATCCTTCCATAAGGATTAATATATGGTGTTACCCTACCTGAAGGGTTTTCTCTATTTCTTGTGTTCATGTTATGGTGAATGGTTTATGGTTTATTCTTGGTTATTTCTGAAGTATATATTCATATCTGGTATAGGTACTTAACAACCAGAGACTATGAGAAATCTCAGTGACGATGAGGAGAAGAGATCACTGGAGAATCTCATAGACTGCCAAGTGGGTAGTAGAAAACTCCCAATTTTCTAGGTGGGAAGGGAAAAGGAGATGATACTGTCTGAAAGTCCTGGGAGCTCAGAAGTGAGTTCATGTCAGCAAGGAGTGTTGATGGAGATGGGATCAATTGATCTCATAGAATGTCAGGTGGGAAGCAGAAAAATCCCATACTACCAAGTGGGCAAGGGAGAGTAGATGAGCTCAGAGGTGAGTTCATATCAACAAGGATAGCTGATAGAGAAGGAAGATCAGAAGAGAGTTCTGATGATTGGAGGGATAACGATATTCCTGCCATATAGCCCAGTTGAGGCCAACGTGTGTGTTGCCAATGCAACAACAACAAAAAGACAACCAACTATGACTATCAAAGAGATGGAGTAGATGTCAGAAGCTACCCAAGGAGAAGAAGAGGAGCATGTAGATAAGATGCTCACTCCATGGGAGTTGGAGTTAGAAATGATGGAGGATTCGTTGAACCATCCAAAACCAGTAGATGACTGCCATGAGAACCTAAATATTTTGGAGAAAGAGCATTCAGAGAAATTTCTCTAAAATATCAACCAGGGAGATGAACATATATGATTGCAGCACTGAGGTCTGCAGCAGAAGGTGAATCAACATACCACTCTGGGGAGCAGCTGGAAGAAGTTGGAATTATGCCAGCATTAGAAATGGCAGCAGTAGAACTGCCATAGGAAGAAGTTGAGTAGCAATTTAGTGAGGAGACTGTAGAGTTGGAGTCTGCAACAGAGTGGCCACTTAGTGACTTAAAGAGATATAAAGGTATCTTGGGAGATTGAGAAGATCTACCTGTTGACAAGACATGAGTGCAACAGAGAAGACTGGATACAAAGAGCCATCCACTAGAGCAGTTGGACGAGGTAATTGAAGAAATCAGAATGTTGATGTTGAGTTCAACAACAGAGACTGCTAGCAACGAGAAGCTGAGCAAAAGGGAGCCTGCAATAACAACAGGGTAGCAACAACAATGGAGAGGAAATGGAGCAGGACAACTCCAAATAATAGTTTGGGATCCGGATGGATTTCAACAGAGCTTGGAAGTGCATGAGCAGGAGCTCATGATTTTTCCATCCGAGGAGTATGAGGCAGGAACATCACTCCACGTCATCAAGCACCAGACAGCCAGCACATCTAGCACACATTCAATGGAAGGAGAGAGTCACAACCCTCTCGTTGTTCAAATTTTGAAATTGTATTAAATGTTGTAAGGCCGAAGAGCCAAAAGCCATGCATGTGCATAGGATTTAGATAAAGGTTTCCTTAAATGGTTGTAAGGCCGAGATCTAGATCTGATTCGGACTAGATAGCCATTCAATGTAATTGAATGTAAATTAATGAGAGTTGGTGAGGATGGAGGGAAGCATTCAAGGAGCCCCCTTTTGTAAAAATATCTTCTTCTTTTTTTTAGGAAGGGAAGAGAAGAACAAAGAGGATAGGTTAGATAGGAGAGGAGAGCCAAGACTCTGTTGCACTCCGAGCTTGAACACATTGTAATCAGGCATTCTTGATTAATAAAAACAAAGCAGTTTTTCCTACATGTTGTTGTTCATGTATTTGTGAGTTCATGAATGAATGTCTCTATGTGTTGATGATATGTTGTGGATGTATGTGTCATTTACATGTGCAAGTTACAAAGAGGAGTCATTGTCTGTTGAGTTCTTTGATTTCAGGTTTGGGTTCTTTGTGGTTTCATGCAAGAGTGCATGACAGAGTACTGCAGTCTCTGTAAGCTAGTGCAAGGAGTGCACTTCTAAATTCTGCGGAATTTCAGATAAAGATGTGTCAGGAGGGCACACCAGCTGAAGTCATTGAATCAAAGAGGAATCCTCAAGGTTGTTGAACACCTTGAAGGAGAAACTATGTAGAGGAGAGCACAAAGAGGAGAAGCATAATTATTTTGAATTCTATAAAGGCTCTGCTAGGAAGGCATTGAGAAAATGCAGAGGATGCATTGAGGAGAACTCTATTTCGAGTTCGGTGAGAAGACAGAGTCACTGAGGATTTTGGAGAACTCTGCTAGGAGGGAATTTGAGTTGGTGAAAGTGTGCATAGAAGGAACTCTTGTTTGAGTTCATATAGAAGAGAAGTGTCACAATAGGAGACACTCACAAGGTTACTAAACACCCTACAAGATTAGCAAAGCATGCTTGAGCAGGAAGTTGCCAGAGGGCACTTACATCCCTTCAAGGAGAGAAAGGGATAGAGACACTTTGAGGTCAGAGCCACATATAATCTCAGAAGAGATAGCACCATTTCATGCAAAGGTCTTGCAAGAGGTTGCAAAGTTTGAGGAACCTTTAATATTCAGAGAAATAAATCTAAGGAGGAGGAACGCCTCTTAGAATACAGGTAGGAGCCAAGGTTACAAACTTCGTAGCAGAGACAAAGGCCAAGGCCTTTTGGAGAAAGAAATATTCCAAGGGAAAGGAAGAAGTCCATGCTCAAGGTAGAGCACAATTGTCATTATATCAACTAGAGAGGCAAGATTTGGGTCATTGAAGCCTACGTCCAGATGCACACAGGAAATCACACAAGGAAGAGAAATAGATATGGGTCGTCATATCTAGTGCAAAGGACTGATAGCCATCAGATCTAGAGGAAGGCACACAGAGTTTAACCTCTGGGAGGTCGTGCAGGAGAAGAGTTGAAACAGACAGTGGTGACGCTTCATGGAGAAGTGCAAAATACCGTGAGCCATTGGATCTCGCAGAGTAGAGAGGGGATTAAGAAAATGTCATCCAACACTCTAAATCCCAGGAAAGGTAGTGGCCATTGGATGAGATGTAGCAAGAGCTATTGATTCCCCTTTGGAGTGGGATTTCAACATTTTGGCATTTCAGAGTTTGGCATTTCGACACTTTCGATGACAAGGAGATGGGGCACTTTGCATTGAAAACCCCGAAGTTGCGAAACATGACATGGATTTGGAGTAGGGGTGTGGTCTTGGAGGAAGCAACCATTTCGACATTTCAGGGTAGGGGAGATCGTAGGACCTAGAATTGTCTGCAGCCGAAATCGTGAAATTGTCAATTAAGAAATCCCGAAAAGTGGGCCGTGGTCACCGGTATATTTTGGCATTTCAGGACCCGGGTGTTCGAGAGGCCAGGAGTCGGGATACATGGAGTCCTGACTCGCGAAATCGTGAAACTATCGTGGTCATCGATCAAGGAGGACACATGGCAAGCGATCAAGGTTTTGGGGAAACTCTGAAAGGATCTGGACCATTTGATCCAACTCCTTGAAATTCTTTGGATCTAGTGTGCGAATTCCCATATCGAAATTCAGGGATTGGCGTGACAAGATATTTTGGAGTTACTGCATCGTGAACTCCCGATTAACAAAATCTGGAAAATATCTGAGCCATTTCAGGAATTCGGGGAATGGAGTGATCAGGGGTTTGGTTCGCTGCATTTAAAACTCCCGGTTATCGAAATCTCGATACAGCCAGGACCTGTGGATCGAATTCATGGGGTTCCAGTAATGGCCCGAAAGAACTATTTCAGTTCTGTGGATTCGAAGAAGATCGATCCTATGTGGATCTTGGCCCGAGGGTCGGGGGTCTGCACCAAGTTGGTATCAGATCCACTTTCTGTCTGAAGACTGTAGGCAAAGGGAGGAAGAGTAGATAAAGAAAATACTCTGATACACACCATCAAGTGGTACCAGAGCTTGATTTTGTCTGTATATTGCAAGAAGAGGGAGCCAAAGGAAAAGGAAGATAGAGTGTTGAAGCTCTGTGATGATTTTGCAAGGTGCGCAATAGTCAATAGATAGTCACAGGGATTGTAGGAAAGGCTGGAAGAACTCACGGTTGCAGAGTGATAGAAACAAGTTGCCAAGAGGGAAGATAGGAACAGGAAGATGGCTATTGAAGGCCTTGGACATGGTGGAAATAAGAACCACCAACAACAGAGAAAAGATGAAATGGATAAATAACTCATTGAGGTGAGGTTGAGAATGGAAGAGCTTTCACTGCGGCTGCAGCAGAACGCAAAGACACATTGGGCGTGTGAATGGCCTCTGCAAAGTGGCCAGTCGAGAAATTGTTGGACAGAGGGTAGTGAAAGCTATTGTAGGAATCGATGAGGTATGTGGAAAGCCTCAGTGATGAAGAGGATATGGTTCATTCCTATGAACCATATTCTAGGAGAAATATTAGTGATGATGAGGAGAAGAGATCGCTGGAGGATCTCATAGACTGCCAAGTGGGCAGTAGAAAATTCCCAATTTTCCAGGTGGGCAGGGAAAAGGAGATGAGACTTTCTAAAAGTATCGGGAGCTCAGAAGTGAGCTCATGTCAGCAAGGAGTGTTGATGGAGAAGGGATCGATTGATCTCATAGACTTCCAGGTGGGTAGTAGAAAAATCCCATACTTCCAAGTGGGCAAGGGAGAGTAGATGAGCTCAGAGGTGAGTTCATATCAGGAAGGACAGCTGATAGAGAAGGAAGATCAGAAGAGTATTCTCATTATTGGAGGGATTAAGGTATTCCTTCCATATAGCCCAGTTGAGGCCAGCGTGTGTGTTGTCAATGCAACAACAACAGAAAGACAACCAGCTATGACTGTCAAAGAGATGAAGCAGATGTCAAAAGCTGCCCAAGGAGAAGAAGAGGAGCACGTAGATAAGATGCTCACTCCATGGGAGTTGGAGTTAGAAGTCTAGAGGATTGGTTGAACCATCTATAACTAGTAGATGACTGCCATGAGAATACAGTCATAAATACTTTGGAAAAAGAGAATTCAAAGAAATTTCTCAAAAATTTCAGCCAGGCAGCTGAACAGATGATGACTACAGCGCTGAGGTCTGCAACAAAAGGTGAGTCAACATATTAGCCCGGGGAGCAGCTGGAAGAAGTTGGAAGTATGACAGTAGGAGAAATGGCAGCAACAAAATTGCCACAGGAAGAAGCTGAGAAGTAGTTCAGTGAGGAGACTGAAGAGTTGGAGTCTACAGTAGAGTGGCCACTTAGTGCCACAAAGAGAGATAAAGATAGCATGGGAGATCGAGTAGATCTTCCCATTGACAAGACAAAAGTTCAGTAGAGAAGACTGCATACAAAGAGACAACCATTGGAGCAGCTGGACGAGGTAATTGAAGAAATCAGAAGGCTAATGTTGAATTCTGCAGCAGAGACTTTCAACAATGAGAAGCTGAGCAGAATGGAGCCTGCAATAGTAGTAGGGAAGCAACAACAAAAATGAGGAAATGCAGCACGACAACTCCAAATAATAGTTTGGGATCCAGGTGGATTTCAATAGAGCATGGAAGCTCATGAGTAGGAGCTCATGATTTTTCCATCCAAGGAGTATGATGTAGGAGCATCACTCCACATTATCAAGCACAAGCCAACCAACACATCTAGCACACATTCAATGGAAGGAGAGAGGCACAACCCTCTCATTGTTTAAATTTTGAAATTGTATTAAATGTTGTAAGGCCAAAAAACCAAAATCCATGCATGTGCATAGGGTTTAGATAAAGGTTGCCTTAAATGGTTGTAAGGCTAACATCTAGACCCGATTCAGACTAGACAACCATTCAATGTAATTGAATAAAAAATTAATGAGAGTTGGTGAGGATGGAGGGAAGCGCTCGAGGAGCCCCCTTTTGTAAAAATATATTCTTTTGTTTTTCAGGAAGGGTAGAGAAGAACAGAGAGAATGGGTTAGATAGGAGAGGAGAGTCAAGACTCTGTTGTATTCCAAGCTCGAACACATTGTAATCAAGCATTCTTGATTAATACAAACATAGCAGTTTTTCCTGCATGTTGTTGTTCATGTATTTGTGAGTTCATGAATGAATGTCTTTATGTGTTGATGATATGATGTGGATGTATGTGTTGTTTACATTTGCAGGTTACAGACAAGAGTCATTGTCTGTTGAGTTCTTTGATTTTAGGTTTGGGTTCTTTGTGGCTTCATGCAAGAGTGCATGACAGAGTACTGTGGTCTCTGTAAGCCAGTGCAAGGAGTGCACTTCTAAATTCTTTTGAATTTAGACAAAGACTTGCCAGGAGGGAACACTAGTTGAAGACATTAACTCAAAGAGGAAGCCTCAAGGTTGCTGAACACCTTGAAGGAGAAACTGTGTAGAAGAGAGCACAGAGAGGATAAGCATAACTGTTGTGAATTTTGTAAATGGTCTGCCAGGAGGGCATTGAGAAAATGCACAGGATACATTAAGGAGAACTCTATTTCGAGTTTGGTGAGAAGACTTAGTTACTGAGGATTATGGAGAACTCTACCAGGAGGGCATTTTAGTTGGTGCAAGTGTGGAGAGAAGGAACTATTGTTTGAGTTCATAGAGAAGAGAAGTGTCACAGGAGGAGACACTCACAGGGTTACTGAACACCTTGCAGGCTCAACAAAGCATGCTTGAGCAGGAAGTTACCAGAGGGAAATTACATCCCTTCAAGGAGAGAAAGGGACAGAAACACTTTGAGGTCAGAGCCACATATAAGCTTAGAAGAGATAGTACAATTTCATGGAAATGTCCTACAAGAGGTTGCAGAGTTTGAGGAACCTTTGAGGTTCAGAGAAATAAAGATCAGGGGGAGGAACGCCTCTTAGAATATAGGTGGGAGCCAAGGTTATAGGCTTCATAGTAGAGACAAAGACCAAGGCCTTTTGGAGCAATAAATCTTCCAAGGGAAAGGAAGAAGGCCATGCTCAAGGTAGAGCACAACTATCGTTAGATGAGCTGGAGAGGTGAGATATGTGTCGTTGAAGTCTACGTATAGACGCACGTAGAAAAGCACACAAGGAAGATAAACATATATGGGCCATCAGATCTAGTGCAAAGGACCGATAGCTATCGCATTTGGAGGAAGGCACACAGAGTTTAACCTCTGGGAGGTCACGTAGGAGGAGAGCTAAAACAGATGGTGGTGACGCTTCATGGAGAAGTGTGAAATGCCGTGAGCTGTTGGATCTCGTAGAGTAGTGAGGGGATTAAGCAAGTGTCATCCAACACTCTAAAACCCAGGAGAGGTAGTGGTCATTGGATGAGAAGCAACATGAGCTGTTGATTCCTCTTTCGAGTGGGATTTTGGCATCTCGAAGTTCGACATTTCGGCACTTCCGATGACAAGGAGCCGAAGCACTTTGCATTGAAAACTCCAAAGTCACGAAACGTGACGTGCCTTTGGAGTAGGGTTGTGGTCCCAGAGGAAGCAACCATTTCAGCATTTTAGGTTCCGGGAGATCGAAGGACCTAGAATCGTTTGCATTCAGAATCGTGAATTATGAAATCCCAAAAAGTGGGCCATGGTCACGGGTAGATTTCGGCATTTCAGGACCCGGGTGTTCGAGAGGCTAGGAGTTGAGAGAAGTGGAGTCGCGACTCGTGAAATCACAAAATGATCGTGGTTGTCAATGAAGGAGGACACGTGGCGAGCGATCAAGGTTTTAGGGAAAATCCGAAAGGATTTAGACTGTTTGATCCAACTCCTCGAAAGCCGTTAGATCTCATGTGTGAATTCCCATATCGAAATTCGAGGATTGGCATAATAAGAGATTTTGGAGTCACTGCATCGTGAACTCCTGGTTCACGAAATCCTAAAATATCTGAGCCATTTCAGGAATTTGGGGAATGGAGTGACCAGGGGTTTGGGTCGCTGCATTTCAAACTCCCAGTTACCGAAATGCCAAGACATCCAGGACCTATGGATCGAATTCATGGGGTTCCAGTCAGGGCCCGAAAGAACTATTTCAGTTCTGTGGATTTGAAGAAGATCGATCCTGTGCGGATCTTGGCCCGAGGGTTGGGGGTCTTCACCAAGTTGGTATCAGAGCCACTTTCTATCTATAGACTGTAGGCAGAGGGAGGCAGAGTAGATAAAGAAAATACTCTGATACACACCATAAAGTGGTATCAGAGCTTGATTTTGTCTGTATATTGTAGGCAGAGGGAGCCAGAGGAAAAGGAAGATAGAGTGTTGAAGCTCTGTGATGATTTTTGCAAGGTGTTAAGCAGTCAATAGACAGTCAGGAGGACTGTAGGAAAGGCTGGAAGCACTCATGGTTGCATAGTGATAGTAACAAGTTGTCAAGAGGGTAGATAGGAATAAGAAGATGGCTACTGAAGGCCATGGACGCAGTGGAAAGAGGAACCACCGGTGGTAGAGAAAATATGAAATGGATAAAGAACTCACTGAGGTGAGGGTGACGATGGAAGAGATTTCACTGCAGGTGTAGTAGAACGCAAAGACACATTGGGTGTATGAATGGCCTTTGAGGAGGAAAGCAAAGTGCTCAGTCAAGAAATTGTTGACCAGAGGGCAACAAAATCTATTGAAGTAATGGATGAGGTATGTGGAAATCCTCAGTGATGAAGAGGAGATGGTTCATTCTTGTGAACCAGAGACTGGGAGAAATCTCAGTGATGATGAGTAGAAGAGATCACTAGAGGATATCATAGACTACCAAGTGGGAAATAGAAAATTCAAAATTTACCAGGTGGGCAAGGAAAAGAAGATGAGACTATTTGAAAGTCTCGGGAGATTAGAAGTGAGTTCATGTCAGTAAGGAGTGCTGATGGAGATGGGATCGATTGATCTCATATATTGCCAAGTGGGCAACAGAAAAATCCCATACTACCAAGGGGCCAAGAGAAAGAAAATGAGCTTAGAGGTGAGTTCATATTAGCAAGGACAACTGATAGAGATGGAAGATCAGAAGAGAATTTTGATGATTGGAGGGATAAAGGTATTCCTACCATATATCCCAGTTGAGGCCAACATGTGTGATTCCAATGCAGCAGTAGCAGAAAGACAACTAGCTGTGATTGTCAAAGAGATGGAGTATATGTCATAAGCTACCCAAGGAGAAGAAGAGGAGCACATAGATAAGATTCTCACTCCATGGGAGTTGGAGTTAGAAATGTTGGAGGATTGGTTGAACCATACAACACCAATAGATGACTGCCATGAGAAGACAATCATAAATATTTTGGAAAAGGAGCATTCAAATAAATTGCTCAAAATTTTTATCCAGGGAGATGAACATATGATGAATGCAGCGCGAAGGTCTGCAACATAAGGTGAATCAACATACCATCCTGGGGAGCAGTTGGAAGAAGTTGGAAGTATGCCAACATGAGAAATGGTAGCAGCGAAACTGCCACAGAAAGAAGCTGAGCAGTAGTTCAATGAGGAGACTCTAGAGCTGCAGTCTACAATAGAGTGGCCACTTAGTGCCACAAAGAGAGATAAAGATAGCATGGGAGATCGAGCAAATCTAGCCATTGACAAGATAGAAGTGCAGCAGAGAAGACTGCATGCAAAGAGCCAACCACTGGAGCAGCTGGACAAGGTAATTGAAGAAATCGGAAGGTCAATGTTGAGTTCAGCAGCAGAGACTACCAGCAATGAGAAGTTGAGTAGAAGGGATCCTGCAATAGTAGTAGGGATGCAACAACAGCGGTGAGGAAATGGAGCAGGAAAACTCCAAATAATAGTTTGGGATTCAGGTGGATTTCAACAGAGCTTGGAAGCTCATGAGTAGGAGCTCATGATTTTTCCAGCCGAGGAGTATGATGTAGGAGCATCACTCCATGTCATCAAGCGCTAGCCAACCAACACATCTAGCGCACATTCAATGGAAGGAGAGAGGCACAGCCCTCTCGTTCTTCAAATTTTGAAATTGTATTAAATGTTGTAAGGATGAAGAGCCAAAAGACATGCATGTGTGTAGGCTTTAGATAAAGGTTTCCTTAAATGGTTGCAAGGCTGAGATCTAGATTCGATTCAGACTAGACAACCATTCAATGTAATTGAATGTAAATTAATGAGAGTTGGTGAGGATGGAGGGAAGCACTCGAGGAGCCCTCTTTTGTAAAAGATCTTTTTTTTTTTTTCAAGAAAGGCAGAGAAGAACAAAGAGAATAGGTTAGATAGGAGAGGAGAGCCGAGACATTGTTGCAGTCCGAGCTCGAGCACATTGTAATCAGGCATTCTTGATTAATACAAACAGAGCAGTTTTTCCTACATGTTGTTGTTCATGTATTTGTGATTTCATGAATGAATGTCTCTATGTGTTGATGATATGTTGTGGATGTATGTGTTGTTTACATTTGCAGGTTACAGACATGAGTCGTTGTCTGTTGAGTTCTTTTATTTTAGGTTTCGGTTCTTTGTGGCTTCATGTAAGAGTCAATGACAGAGTACTGTGGTCTCTATAAGCCAGTGCAAGGAGTGAGCTTCTAAATTCTGTGGAATTTCAGACAGAGACGTGCCAGGAGGGAACACTGGCTGAAGTCATTGAATCAAAGAGGAAGCCTCAAGGTTTTTGAACATCTTGAAGGAGAAAATGTGTAGAGGAGAGCACAAAGAGGAGAAAAAAAATTGTTGTGAATTATGTAAAGGCTCTACCAGGAGGGAATTGAGAAAATGCACAGGATGCATTGAGGAGAATGCTATTTTGAGTTCGGTCAGAAGATAGAGTCACTGAGGATTGTAGAGAACTCTGCCAGGAGGGAATTTGAGTTTGTGAAAGTGTGCACAGAAGGAACTCTTGTTTGAGTTCATAGAGAAGAGAAGTGTCACAAGAGGAGGCACTCACAGGGTTACTCAACACCCTACAGGCTCAACAAAGTGTGCTTGAGCAGGTAGTTTCCATAGGGAACTTACATCCCTTCAAGGAGAGAAAGGGATAGAGATACTTTGAGGTTAGAGCCACATATAAGCTCAGAAGAGATAGCATCATTTTATGCAAAGGTCTTTCAAGAGGTTGTATAGATTGGGGAACCTTTGAGGTTCAGAGAAATAAATCTCAGGAGGAGGAATGCCTCTTAGAATATAGGTGGGAGCCAAGGTTACAGGCTTCGCAGTAGAGACAAATTCCAAGGCCTTTTCGAGTAAGAAATCTTCCAAGGGAAAGGAGGAAGGCCATGTTCAAGGGAGAGCACAGCTGTCGTTAGATCAGCTGGAGAGGTGAGATCTGGGTCATTGAAGTCTACGTCCAGATGCATGCAGGAAAGAACACGAGGAAGAGAAACAGATATGGGAAGTCAGATCTAGTGAAAAGGACCAATAGACATCGGATCCGGAGGAAGGTGCACGAAGTTTAACCTCTGGGAGGTCGCACAAGAGAAGAGATGAAACAGATGGTGGTGACGCTTCGTGGAGAAGTGTGAAATAACGTGAGCCGTTGGATCTTACAGAGCAGTGAGGGGATTAAGAAAGTTTCATCCAACACTCTAAAACCTAGGAGAGGTAGTGGTCATTGGATGAGAAGAAAAAAGAGCCATTAATTCCCCTATAAAGTATGATTTCGGCATTTCGACATTTCGAAATTCAGCATTTCGGCACTTCTGATGACAAGGAGCTGGGGCATTTTGAATTAAAAAACCCGAAATTGCGAAATGCGATGTGCCTTTGCAGTAGGGATGTGGTATCGAAGGAAGAAGCCATTTTGGCATTTTGATGTTCGGGAGATCGAAGGACCTAGAATCGTCTGCAGCCAAAATCGTGAATTAAAAAATCCCATAAAGTGGGCCATGGTCACAGGTAGACTTTGGCATTTTGGGACCCAAGTGTTCGAGAGGCTAGGAGTTGGGAGACGTGGAGTCTCGACTCGTGAAATTGTGAAACGATCGTCGTCGTCGATCAAGGAGGACACGTGGCGAGCGATCAAGGTTTCAGGGATACTCCAAAAGGATCTGGACCGTTTGATCCAAGTCCTCAAAAGCCATTGGATCTCATGTGTGAATTCCCATATCAGAATTCAGGGATTGACACAACAAGAGATTTTGGAGTCACTGCATCGTGAACTCCCAGTTCGTGAAATCCCAAAAAGATTTGAGCAATTTCGGGAATTCGGGGAATGGAGTGACCAAGGGTTTGGGTCACTGCATTTCAAACTCCTGGTTACTGAAATCCCGATACAACCAAGACCTGTGGATCGAATTCTTGGGATTCCAGTGAGGGCCCGAAAGAACTATTTCAGTTCTGCGGATTCGAAGAAGATCGATCCTGTGCAGATCTTGGCCCGAGGGTTGGGGGTCTGCACCATCAATATTTTGAAGATCCTAAACCAGGAGGTCGTTCAACTCTTTGGAGAGAAGGGGGGTTTGCACCAAGTGATATCAAATCCTGAAAAATATTGAAGTTGTACTCTGTGTGTTAGAAACAATTGAAACAATGTCGTCGAGGATATGCATAGAACCACCTATAGTAAATCATGTTGTAGGAAGAGAAATGAGAGAGCTTCGCGCAATATTGGAAGCGATGGAAGAAATTCAAAGGAGAAAAATTTCCATTGGAGATGTCAGTGATGCAAAGAGTGAAGAAATATAAGTTGAAGAAGCTATAGGGGAACATGTGGCCGAAGAACGCTTATTGAAATATGTTGTGAAGTTGGGAGCTAGAGAAAAGATATAAATCCCAATGTATGAAGGAAACCTGGATGATGAATATCTATTGGACTGGATAAGGTCCATGGACAATTATTTCTACTATGAAGATGTTGATGAAGGGAATAAGTTGAGACATGATGGCAACAAATTAAAAGGACATGCAACACTATGGTGGGATGATCGATAGGAAGATAAGAGAAGCAAAGGAAAACACAAGATAAAGAATTGGGACATAATGGTAGCCAAACTGAAGGCTAAATTAATACCTAAGGATTATCAGATAAATCTGTTCGCGAAGTTGCAGAACCTGAGACATAACGGTATGAAAATGAAAGAGTACACATAAGAATTCTATAGGCTGAATATTAGGAATGGAAAAAGGGAGAAATATGATGAAAATTTTGCTAGGTATATAAATGGCTTGCGGTATGAGATCCAAGATGGTATCATCATGACGAATGCAAGGAAAGTGGAGGGTTCTCATTGCATTGCACTAAAGGAAGAAGAAACGTTGGCCAGGAAACAGAGTCAGCGAAGCAGAGGTAAAAGCTCAAATATAGGTAAAGGAGTTCTATATGATAAGGTGCATAAAATTAGTGATGAGAATGAGAAATTATATGGTCACTTTGAAAGGGGATGAATTTCCCGAAGAGGACCGTTTGGTGCGACAAATTATTTTCCTCAAGGAAGAGGAAGAGGTAGAGGAGGTGAAGTCAACTGTTATGCCCGTTGAAAGACATGGCACATGTATTGGGAATGCCCTAAGAGGAAGAAAGAAGGAGGAGTAGAAGCACACATTTCTGAAGCCCAAAAGAATGTGGATGTAGAAGTAGCAGAAGGAGGACAAAACCTGATGATGAGA
This sequence comes from Picea engelmannii, assembly GCA_009831015.1. Taxonomy (NCBI): domain Eukaryota; kingdom Viridiplantae; phylum Streptophyta; class Pinopsida; order Pinales; family Pinaceae; genus Picea; species Picea engelmannii. Next base: position 732,469 of record ML782639.1, on the reverse strand, counting down.
AAAGTTCTTCTAAATCCAGACAAGGAAATAGAAGACTCAGTTTAACAAACAAGGTTGTTCAGGACTACCTATAAAGCAAAGGAAAATTTTTGCAAGATGATTATAGACAGTGGGATTACTAATAATTTAGTATCCATAGAGATGGTGGAGAAGATGGAGTTGGAGACAACTACACACCCAAGCTTGTATAAAGTATCGTGGTTGCATAAAGGAAATCAAGTAATGGTAAGTCAAGAATGCAAAGTTGAATTTAAAATAGGAGGTTATAAAGAGATTTTGTGTGATGTCATTCCTATGTATGTTTGTCATATTCTATTGGGGAAACCATGATAGTTTTATAGTAATGTCCTTCATGAAGGGAGAAGGAATAATTAAACTTTAGAGAAAAATGGTACAACCCACATGTTGTTGCCAATATAAGAGAAGAAAGAAAAGGAAGATGCTAGGACAAGAATACTTCTCATTAGTGGGAAGGAACTCTTGAAAGATATCAAGAAATGAAATTTGTTGTAGTAAGGAATCCAAGAGTCATCCTTACCAATACTTCCATAGATTATTTACCTGAAGCAATCAAGGAATTGTTAGATAATTGTGTTGATATTGTTAGAACCCTATATAATAGGGAATCGGCGTTCTGAATAATATTTGTCTTTTCAGGCATATATTTTCACTCATGACGCATGGTGAAGGCGGTGGAAAGCGCCCGACATTGACCAAGCATAAGACAAGTGTTTGCGCGCAAGTTTCAAAGAGAGTTCTGGTGCAATTTTATCGAAAATTTGTGAAATGGTTTGAATGACAAAAAATTTACTCTTGCTGGTCTAATGTAAGGTGGGGTTCTATAAATTATCTTTGGTGAAATGAGCAAAAATTTTCCCTCGGCCTGTGTGCATAGTTTAGTCAGGTTTATCAAAAAAATTTGACAAAATTTTTGGCAAAAAATTATATTGGCCTAAGGCCAACACCCGAACAATCAACACACAACTCAGCGCCATCTCATACACCAACAACAAACACACAAGAAAGCGTTGGCGCCTAACTCCAGAGTATAGCCTTGGGCTCATGTCATCAAGTGCATGTTGCAAACATGCAAATATATAAAGGCTGTAAAATCCCTTCTCCTCGTGAATGTGGGATAATGAGCTCAGAAAACCTAAATATATAATGCGCAGCTCTGAACCCTCAGCCATGTGTTTAAATTAGTTTCAAGGTGTCATTGGCAGGGAGCCACGCGTATGCACCAACAACATCCAAGCTTCAATGTTCCATCTCCATGCACCTGAGACCACAACGCACGAGTCAAAGGGAAAAAGAGACCAAGGCCGGTTTGATATATCAGATTGACAGATGCGAACGAGGTGAACTGCAGTGTATTGGAGCCACTACCTGTATGAATATAGGAAACACATTGCTAAGGACCTCAGTGCTAAAGAGGATATTCCAACCTATACAAATGCCAGAGCCAACTGTTAATGAGACAATACAGATATTGAAAGGTTTACGTGGGCGATATGAGATTCATTACAAGCTTCGTTACACTGATGAGGTTTTGATGGTAGCTACAAAGTTGTCGTATCGATCTATCAGTGGTCATTTCCTTCTAACAAATATTTTGATCTCATTGATGAGGCTGGTTCTCGAGCACGCCCTCACCATGCACAACTTCCTAAAGAAGCCAAAGAACTTGACAAAGAAACTCAGACCAATTACAAAAGAAAAGAATGAATCTTTTCGGAGCTAGGACTTTGAAAAGGCTGAGAGTGAAGTAGGATTGGGTCAATGAGGATGATGTTATTCATTGTACAAAGGAAGGACTGGATGATAAACAAAATAATACAGAGGATTTACCAGTGGCTCATCTTCAAGCAACTGTTATAAAAGGATATTAAGGGATTCTAATGACAAGATGCAGGGCACTCATAAAGGTCATGGTTTTCAATAACCTAGAACAAATGAGACATATACAGATGTGAGTGAGAAAGCTCACGATAGCATCTCACAGCCTGAAGCATTCACTGTCGATCCATATACTATAGGAGAGGTAGATAGGAATCTTGAAACAAAAACAAACTTTTTGTCTCCACTGATGAAAATATGGGAGAGAAATATGTGGTTGAAGAAGAAATGTGCCCGTTGATGTTAAACCCCATTTTAAATTTGACTCCTCTACTGGTAATGATTAGATCAGTCTATGAACATGGCAGGTCAAAGTGTGTTACCCAATGGGCAGGGTTGGGAAACCTTAGTTATCATTATCATGCTTTTCATCAAAAGTTTTAGCTGAAGTGAATGCCTTTTTGAAAGTACAAGACAGTACCCCTGGAAGGCCTTTTGGATTTTGCACCCGAGATCCACCCTTGTCATTGTTATTGTCCTCTCTTCTGCAGTCACGAGCACCATGCAACTGAAAGGAGAATTTCATTATCAAGGCCAAAGACCTTTCATAATTTCTGGGTGTCAACGTAAATGGTCCTAGGCCTGGTGGTTGGGGCAAACCATCCCCTCTTGCAACAACAGGTCTAGGTTCTGTTAGGCCCCTATCAAGTGCTAGGGATGGATTCGATGCAAATGCTGCACAAAGGGAATTAAAAAGACAAGAATTGATGACACTTATGCGAACACAGGACCTTCGGATGCCAGAACACCAGTTCAAGGGGCTATTAGGCCACAATCCTATAGAGGATTTTCAGGGTATGCTAATAATGTCAGTGACAATCAGGTTATGGGTCAGAGTGGACCGGATTGAACATCAACAAAGCTTCTGTTACAATTGATAATTCATAAAGCCCTGCCCATACCTTGCTTCAAATATCAAGCAAAGTTATTCAGAATGTTATATTATCTGAAGCTGGTCAAGCTAAAATATATGCTTTTAAATGTCATCGCAAGTCAGAGGCTGGCAGAGATACTGTTTATCCAGTAAATGCAATTGCTTTTCATCCCATCTGTGGTAATTTCTCCACTGGGGGGAAGTGATGGCTATGTTAACGTGTGGGATGGGAACAACAAGAAGAGGTTATACCAGTATTCAAAATATCCTACAAGCATTGCAGCTTTATCATTTAGTAGAGATGGTCGTTTGTTGGCTGTTGCGTCAAGCTACACATTTGAGGAAGGTGATAAACTGCATGAGCCAGATTTCTATTTTTGAATGAAGTGTAGATGAAACTGAATTGAAACAAAACCCAAAGGTTATACTGCACCTCCATGAGGCCCCTCTACATTATCTATTCTTTCATAGATTATGCTTTCTAGTGCAACAGTCCTTGTTTTCCTGATGTACTTGATTGTTACAGTTGTTGCTATATTGGGTGTGGAAGCTACAAGATTCTCTCCCTTTGTTGGCTGCTATGGTGTTTCTTTTATAATCTAATACTTTATGGAGCGATTGCTTGATCCCAAACTACTAACTAGCAGGCATGGCTGAGCATCTTTCTAACAGCTTGTGTGAGATGTCTCGCTGTTTTTAGGAGTTTTGTTTGTACTAAATTATACAGAGTTTAAATTTCTTATCTCTAGAAATGTTCCATATTTGAACACTGATAGTTCATATTGCGAAATTTTGGAAGAAACCCAGGGGCCAGAAGTCACAAAAAATTGGAAAGATGCTGAATTCAAATGTACGAATGTTGGACAGGGTTTTCAGTTACAGGATCATAGCCAGGAGGTCTTTAACATCTCATTGACAGGTGGCATAGCAGTTAAGCACAAGTGGCATAGCAGTTACACACAAGTGGCAGAACATCATTGTTTAAAAGCATCGATCCTACAACTGGCAGCCAATCTCCAACAAAACCTCCAATGTTCAGTCTTATTGCCAGCAAACCATTAACTAACTCCAAATGTCGAAGAAGTAGATAACAAATCTAGTTTCCAGTCATTTGCTGTTCGATTTGTTTGAGGAAGCAATTGACAGGTGTTTATTTTGTAACTGTTTTCTATTTTGAGAAACCAGAGGCAGAGACCGAATCTTTGAAGGATGGGGGGTTTTGTTTATTATTTATAGTGATGTAAAAATCATAGAGGGGGTTCGACTGGGACCAGATGTGAGGAGGTTCAATCTGTATGAGTGTGTTTCAGCAATAGATGTCTTTCTGATTAGAGGCTCGACCTGTGTGAGAGGTCTAGACCTGTAATTTTCATTTCTTTGCTGGAGCTTGGGCTGTGTATGGCCAGTTAATATTATTGTAATATTTAGATGATCAACTCAGGAATGTGCAAACTCTTCTCAGGATTCTTGTGCAGTGATATTGGTGGAGTTTCTCTCTGTTAAATGTTTTTCCTGTTTTCTTTATCAATTTGTTTTCATTTCTTATTACCAGAAGGAAAGTAATAGGGGCAGAATTTTTTATCAGATACTCTACCTCTCAGCTTGTGGTGATATTTACGTTTATCTTCTAAAGGCTAGTTTCAGGAATTCTTAACTGCTCTTGGGCCTGGTTTTTCCTCACCTATTTCTTCCTCTAATCCACGCCATTAAAACTTAAATTGATCCAATGTTTCTACTACCTTTCCCTGTGTAACAACCTTGTCCAGATATGAGATGTGAATCACTTTTAATTACAGACCCCATTTGCCCAATGGCTCTCCTTGCTATCCCAAACTGACCACCCCAAAATCAAAAACTCTATATTTTCCTTGCTTTTATAACTAGCTTAAAACCCATCCCTAAAAAAAAAAGCTAAATCTAAAAGAGAGATCCCTCTCTGAGTCTTGGAGGGCTAGATCCAAGACTCGAAGAGGATCGAGGTTACCTCTGTGTTTGCCTTAGCAGCCTTAGGAAAATTATAGAGTGCTAACAGATATAGTGGTGGATGAGTTACCTCACTCATTGCCACACATTAGGAGTATTATCCACCATATTGACATGATTCTAGGAGCCAGTTTGAAAAACAAAGCAGCGTATAGGTTGACACCTCGAGAGAATGAAGAGGTTAAGAATCAAGTTCAGGGGTTGTTGGATAAAGTTTTAGTCAGGGAAAGTCTAAGCCCATGTGTCGTTCCAGTTGTATTAAGTCCAAAAAAGGATGGAGGATGGAGAATGTGTACATATTCTCGAGCTGTCAACAAGATTACCATTAGGTATAGATTCCCTTTACCCAAAATGGATAATTTGATGGATTATTTAAGTGGAGAAAGATATTTTTCAAAAATAGACTCAAAAAGTGGATATCATCAGATAATAATGAGAGATGGAGATGAATGGAAGACATCATTCAAGAAAAATGAAGGTTTGTTTGAATGGCTAGTCATGACATTTGGATTGAAAAATGCTCCAAGCACATTTATGAGGTTGATGAATGAAGTACTGAAATACTTCATAGGTAAATTTGTCATTATATATATGGATTCTGGATGATATATTAGTTTTCAACAAAATAGAGGAAGGACATTTAAAACACTTGACATTAGTGATGAGGAGGTTGCAACAAAAAACACTGTTAATAAACTTGAAGAAAAGTTATTTGATGAAGACATAACTCATATATTTGGGTTTTGTGATCTTTTCAAATGAATTGAAAATGGATCCATAGAATGTGAGAGAAATCAAATAATGTCCATCACCAAGGAGCATATTTGAGGTGAGAAATTTTCATGAGTTAGCAAGTTTTTATAGGAAAATTTTTAGAAATTTTAGAGGTATACATGCACCCATAATGGACGGTGTGAAAAATAAACACAAGTATTTTAATTGGACATAGGAGGTTGAGAAAATATTAAGAGTGTTGAAAAAGAAGATAACAAAACAACCAATTTTGGTTTTACCATATTTTGGAAATACATTTCAGGTAAGATGTGATGCGAGTGGAATAGTCTGAAGGGATCACGACCGTTGGCTATTCGAATGACGAGATCCATAGATCCCGTTTAGAGAAATCTACTATTCAGAGTTCAGAAGAATTCGCAGAGGATGCAATAAAAAATGTTGAATCCCGAAGTGTTTAAGGAATTAATCCTAGTGTCACCACCCGAGGTCGTATTTGATTACTGCGAGAAACACAAAATTGGTGCCAAATTCGATTTTTAAGGAACATGGGACCTAAGTGAATTGTTCCAGGGTTAGTGAATACCTGAAGAGCTAATTCTTCTCAATCTTATGAAGATCCTAGACTGAGAGGTTGTGCAACCCTTTGGAGAGAAGGGGGGTTTGCACCACGTGGTATCAGAGCCTGAAAAATATCGAAGTTGTACTTTGTGTGTTAGAAATAGTTGAAACAATGTCGTCGAGGATACGCGTAGAACCACCTATAGTAAATCATGTTGTAGGAAGAGAAATGAGAGAACTTCTTGCAATATTGGAAGTGATTGAAGAAATGCAAAGTAGAAAACTTGTCGGTGGAGATGTTAGTGATGCAGAGAGTGAAGAAATATAAGTTGAAGAAGCTATAGGGGAATATGTGGCCGAAGAATGCTTATTGAAATCTGTTGTGCAGTTGGGAGCTAGAGAAAAGATAGACATCCCAATGTATGAAGGAAACCTGGATGATGAAGAGCTATTGGACTGGATAAGGTCCATGGACAACTATTTCTACTATGAAGATGTCGATGAAAGGAAGAAGTTGAGACATGATGGCACCAAATTAAATGGACATGCAACACTGTGGTGGGATGGATGGTAGGTAGATAAGAGGAGAATAGGAAAACATAAGATAAATAATTGGGACATAATGGTAGCCAAACTGAAGTCTAAATTCATACCTAAGGATTACCAGATAAATCTATTTGCGAAGTTGCAGAACCTGAGACATAAGGGTATGAAAATGAAAGAGTGCACAGAGTAATTATATAGGCTGAATATTAGGACTGGTCAAAGGGAGAAATATGATGAAAACGCTGCTAGGTATATAAATGGATTGAGGTAAGTATCATGGTTTCAGAAAGGACATCAAGTAATGGTAATTCAAGAATTCTAGGAGAGAAGGGGGGTTTGCACCAAGTGGTATCAGAGCCTGAAAAAGATCAAAGTTGTACTCTGTGTGTTAGAAATAGATGAAACAATGTCGTCGAGGATACGCGTAGAACCACCTATAGTAAATCATGTTGTAGGAAGAGAAATGAGAGAACTTCGCGCAATATTGGAAGTGATGGAAGAAATGAAAAGGAGAAAACTTGTCACTGGAGATGTCAGTGACGCAAAGAGTGAAGAAATATAAGTTGAAGAAGCTACATGGGAAGATGTGGTCGAAGAACGCTTATTGAAATCTGTTGTGAAGTTGGGAGCTAGAGAAAAGATAGACATCCCAATGTATGAAGGAAACCTAGATGATGAAGAGCTATTGGACTAGATAAGGTCCATGGACAATTATTTCTACTGTGAAGATGTTGATGAAGGGAAGAAGTTGGGACATGATGACACCAAATTAAAGGGACATGCAACACTGTGGTGGGATGAATGACAGGAAGATAAGTGGAGAAAAGGAAAACATAAGATAAATAATTAGGACATAATGGTAGCCAAACTGAAGGCTAAATTCATACATAAGGATTATCAAATAAATCTATTCGCGAAGTTGCAGAAAATGAGACATAAGGGTGTGAAAATGAAAGAGTACACAAAATAATTCTATAGGTTGAATATTAGGACTGGACAAAGGGAGAAATATGATGAAAAAGTTGTCAGGTATATAAATGGCTTGAGGTATGAGATCCAGGATGAAATCATCATGAAGAATGTAAGGAAAGTGGAGGATGTTTATCACATTGCACTAAAGGGAGAATAAAATTTGGCTAGGAAACAGAGTCAGCGAAGCATAGGTAGAAGATTGAATTGAGGTAAAGGAGTTGTGTATGATAAGGTGCATAAAATTAGGGATGAGAATGATAAATTATATGGTCACTTTGGAACGAGAGTAATTTCCCAAAGAGGACCGTTTGGTGGGAGAAATTATTTTCCTCAAGGAAGAGAAAGAGGTAGAGGAGATGAAGTCAACTGTTATGCTTGTGGAAAGATAGGGCACATGTCTTGGGAATGCCCCGAGAGGAAGAAAGAAGGAGGAGAAGAAGCACACATTTCTAAAGCCCAGAAGAATGTGGACATAGAAGCAACAGAAGGAGGACAAAACCTTATGATGAGGAAATTTCTTCTAAATCCAGAGAAGGAAATAGAAGACTCAGTTCAACAAACCAGGTTGTTCAGGACTGCTTGTAAAACAAAGGAAAAATTTTGCAAGATGATTATAGACAGTGGGATTACTGATAATTTAGTATCCACATAGATGGTGGAGAGCCTGGAGTTGGAGACAAATGCACACCCAAGCCCGTATAAAGTATCCTGGTTGCAGGAAGGACATCAAGTAATGGTAAGTTAGGAATGCAAAGTTGAATTTAAAATAGGAGGTTATAAAGATGAGATTTTGTGTGATGTAATTCCTATGTATGTTTGTCATATTTTGTTGGGGAAACCATGGCGGTTTTATAGGAATGTCCTTCATGAAGGGAGAAATAATACTTACACTTTAGAGAAACATGGTAGAACCCACATGTTGTTGCGAATAGAAGAGAAGAAAGAAAAAGAAGAAGCTAGGACAAGAATACTTCTCATGAGTGGGAAGGAACTCTTGAAAGATATGAAGAAATATGAAGAAATGAAATTTGTTGTAGTAAGGAATCCAAGAGTCATCCTTACCAATACTTCCATATATGATTTACCTAAGGAAATCCAGGAATTGTTAGATAATTTTGTTGATATAGTGGTGGATGAGTTACCTCACTCATTACCACACATTAGGAGTATTATCCACCATATTGACCTGATTCTAGGAGCTAGTTTGCAAAACAAAGAAGCGTATAGGTTGACACCTCGAGAAAACAAAGAGGTTAAGAATCAAGTTCAGGAGTTGTTGGATAAAGGTTTAGTCAGGGAAAGTCTAAGCCCATGTGTAGTGCCAGCTGTATTAAGTCCAAATAAGGATGTAGGATGGAGAATGTGTACAGATTCCTGATCCATCAACAAGATTACCATCAGGTATAGATTCCCTTTACCCAGAATGGATGATTTGATGGATTGTTTGAGTGGAGCAAGATATTTTTCAAAGATAAACTTGAAAAGTGGATATCATCAGATAAGAATGAGAGAGGGATATGAATGGAATACATCATTCAAGAAAAATGAAGGTTTGTTTGAATAACTAGTCATGCCATTTGGATTGAAAAATGCTTCAAGAACATTTATGAGGTTGATGAATGAAGTACTGAAATACTTCATAGGTAAATTTGTCATTGTATATATGGATGATATATTATTTTTCAACAAAACAGAGGAAGTACATTTAAAACACTTGACATTAGTAATGAGGAGGTTGCAACAAGGTTGAAACAAGAAACCTTGTTAATAAACTTGAAGAAAAGTTATTTGATGAAGACATAACTCATATATTTTGGTTTTTTGATCTCTTCAAATGAATTGAAAATGGATCCATAGAAGGTGAGAGAAATCCAAGAATGACCATCACCAAGGAGCATATTTGAGGTGAGAATTTTCCATGAGTTATCAAGTTTTTATAGGAAATTTATCAGAAATTTTAGAGGTATATGTGCACCCATACTAGACACTGTGAAAAATAAACATAAGTCTTTTAATTGGATAGAGGAGGTTGAGAAAATATTAAGAGTGTTGAAAAAAAAGATAGCGGAACAACCAAATTTGTTTTTACCATATTTTGGAAAGACATTTCAGGTAAGATGTGATGCAAGTGGAATAGCCATTGGAGTAGTCTTAAGTCAAGATAATAGGCTAGTTGCTTATTTCAGTGAGAATTTGAATGCCACCAAGGAGAAATATTCTACATATGACAAAAAGTTTTTTGTACCTATTCAAGCTTTGAATAAATGGAGACACTATCTAATTCAAAAAGAGTTTTTCTTGTATAGTGATAATCAAGCTTTGTAGTATATTACTAGGAAAGAGAAGTTAAATCAGAGGCATCCAAAGTGGGTAGAATTCATGCAGAATTTTACTTTTGCAATTAAAAATATTTCTGGAAGTGATGATAAAGTTGCAGATTTTTTAAGCAGGAAAAGTTTGGTTGTACATGAATTCCAAGTGAAGACCTTAGGGTTTGAGTACCTTCGGGAGATGTATCAGGAAGATCCAAATTTTAAGGAGGCTTATGAAGCATATGAAAATAATTTGTTGAGAGATAACAATTCATGGGAAGAATATTTAATCCAGGATGGATTGTTGTTTAAAGGAAGTCAATTGTGCATACCAATATGCTTAATGAAAGATAATGTTTTGAAAGAAAAACATAGTGGAGGTCTATCCAGACATTTTGGTCATGAAAAAACATTTGCACAGCTAAATAGTTTGTATTACTGGCCAGGTATGAGGGAAGATGTGAAGAATTTTTTAGACCAATGTAAGATTTGTCAACATGCAAAAGGAAAGAGACAAAACATTGGTTTGTATTAGCCATTGTCTATTCCAAAAAGGCCTTGGGATGCAACTAGTATGTATTTTGTATTAGGATTACCTAGAACCCAGAAGGGAAGTGATTCCATATTTGTTGTGGTCGATAGATTTTCCAAGATGGAGCATTTCATACAATGTAAGAAAACAAATGATGCTACACACATAGCCAATTTTTTTTTTAGAGAAGTTGTGAGATTACATGGATTGCCCAGAAGTATAGTCACAGACAGAGACACTAAGTTTGTAGGAAAATTTTGGAGGACTTTATGGAAGAGGCTGGTAACTAATTTATCCTTTAGTTGAACATATCACCCTTAGATAGATAGATAGGCCGAAGTGGTGAACAAGAGTATTGGAATTTGTTTAAGGAGTTTAGTCACTATACAAGGTTGTCAGTGGGATAAGATTTTGGCACAGGCAAAATATCCATTTAATAATTTAGTAAATAGGAGCACTGGGAAAAGTGCATTTGAGATAGTATATGGAAGACAATGAATAGGGATTGCAGAATTGAGAGAATTGAAACAAGATGAGTTCAAAAGTGCTAGAGATGAAGATTTTGCTACAGAAGTGCAAATATTTCATGATCAAGCCAGGAGACAACTACAAGATAGTAATAAAAAGTATAAGAACAGAGTTGATCAAAAAAGAAGAGAATTTGAATTTGAATTCAGAGATGAAGTTTTATCTCATTTGAGAAAGGAAAGGTTTCCAAGAGGAACATATATTAAATTAAAGATGAAGAATATAGGACCATGCAGTATCCTTAGAAAATTTGTAGCAAATTCTTATGAGATTGAGATGCAAGACAATGTTGGGATATCACTGATAGTCAATGTTGTAGACCTATGTCCTTATAAAAGATAAGATGCCGAAGAATTAGATGATGAGGAAGAGATTCAGTGGGAAGAGAATATTCCCATAGCAGAAAAACCTCAGATGGAGAAAATATTAGAACAAAGAGTTGGAAATAAGACCAGAAGAAATATATTCCCTGAATATTTGGTGAATTGGAAAGATCACCCAGTTGAAGATTCAAGTTGGGTAACTGAACTTGATATTTTTAAAACATGGAAAAATAGTGCGAGAGCTCATGGAGAGGAGTCCATGAATATTTTAGCCAGAGGAGTATGATGCAGGAGCATTGTTGTCAAACCAAGAAAGCAAGGGAGAAAGTGAATTGACACCACAACACATTGAAAGGTTTGAGCTGACTCTTAACCAACTTGGTAGCAGTGTGGAGATATTTTTTTTGTAATTTCGCGTTGTTAGTTAATTGTATGTGAAATCGGGTCACCATTTGAAATGAGGGATCATTGAAAATCCTTACACGAGTGTAAGATATTACAGGTGTAGGATATTATCCCTTAGTAATCATTAGTTTGCATTTAATTGAGTTAGTAGGTAACCACTAGAGTAGGAGGTGGTAGAACTTAGATAGGATGGAGAAGAGACTAAAACTGTCTCCTTTTTTTGTAGATTTTATTAGATAAGTTTTTATGGTATTGTGTCTGTAAGAGACATGAGGGTAACTATTTTTTTTGGATTTGAATAGAACAAAAGAGAATTGATCCAAATATACTGTGTTGATATCATCTTATAATTTTTTTTATTGTTATGGGTTTGTGAGTGCATGAGGTTTACTGTGACTGAATGAATTCATGAAGGATTGAATAAGTTTCAATTTTTTATCTTCTGTAATTTTATGCAAGGGGTGCATACTGAACACAAGGAGTGCGTATGAGAGATTTTTTTAGACTCGAAGCTCAGAAGAGATAGAAAGAAACTTTTGTATGTATACTATTCATACTGAACATAAGGAGTGCGTATACGAAGTCTTTGACTTAGAGAAAACTTTGGAGAAATCGCTCAGGTGTTTCTCATAAGACAATGCAGAGGTCTATTGCAAGGAGTACACAGGGACAAAAATTGACAAAGTGTCGACAAAAATCATTTTAGGAGTTCAAAATTTTGAAGAAAGGACAAGTACAAAATATTTATAAAATAAATCCTTCATGAAGAAAGAATTTCCAAAGGCTTGATAAGATAAAGGATCAAGATTCTCCTAGGAGGAGAAAAATCACTCTAGACCTTTAGATATTGGAGAAGTCGTGCACAGGTTATTCGTGAGGGTCCTTCAAAATTTTTCAAATCAGAATATTTGAAGTGTAGAGGAAACAAAAACCTTTGAAGCATGAAGTCGTGAAGAAATCCTAGCTGATATAATTAGTTAAGGAGGATCATTGATCTCCGTGTGTGGAGATAATTTTCTGATTCCTGTATTAGGAGTCATGGGGTTTAATGTGTTAAAAATTCTTGAAATACAGAGTCTAAAGGGATCACGACCATTAGTTGTTCGAATGATGATAGCCATAGATCTCGTTCAGACAAATCCTTGGTTTGGAGTTTGAAATAATTGACAGAGGCTGCAATCAAAAATGTTGAAGCCTGAAGTGTTTAAAGAGTTAATCCTAGGGTCACAGCCCGAGGTCATATGTGATTACCTCCATAAACAAAATATTCGTGCCAAATTCTATTTTGAAGGAACAAGGGAACTAAGTGAATTGTTCCAGGGTTAGTGAAGACTCGAAGAGCTAATTCTACTCAGTCTTGTGAAGATCGTATATCGGGAGGTCACGCAGCCCTTTGTAGAGAAAGGGGGTTTGTTCCACCTTTGTATCTATATTTTGAGCTTGAAGCGAGTCTGTGAGCTAATTTCATCTCCCGACTAGAATGATCCTAGACTGGGAGGTCATGCAAACCTTGGGAGAGGGTGGGGTTTGCATCAAAGATTAAGTTTAATCGATATATGTATGTAAGTATGTTGTACATTTTAAACCTTTACAATATAACAATGCACACATATATTCCTTATAATAGATAGGAAACGATATATTTCACACATAGTTCTTAGTAGCATACCCTTGAAACCTTTAATTGGAAAAATCAATGAATGTTTAGAGATACATATCTAACTCTCTTATTTTTATGGAATATAGATTGCGAGGAATCCTCCATGTACCCTCATTTCAAGTATGGTATGAAAGCTAAACTAGACGGTTGCATTTTTCGAAACCTAACTTGGTGGGTACATCAAGTAAATGCAAACAATCTCTACAATATATATGCCGGAGGACTTGACCCCTTGACCTCTTGCTCGTAAACCAATACTCTCAACCAATTCATCCTTTCCAATGGGATTGTTGCACCTCTAACTCTCATTGTATTAAATTCACCATTTACAATACAATATATATATGATTTTATGACATTGAAAATTCCATTGGATAAACAACCATTTTGATTTTTAAAACATTTAGTCAACCATGGCCTTATTCTAGAGTTTACCATCCTTTGAATCCACTACCTCCCTAACAATTCTAGGATCATAATTATCAAATAGATAAAGAAAAACTACAGTGAAAATTATATGGACTATACCTTTCTAGTTTCCTTGTTTCTTGAACTAATCTCCTAAGTACTAGAGTATGAGTTTCTTCTTCTTTGTCTGATTCATGTTCTTCTATCGAGTCTGATTCTTCACCATCTAACTCAAAATAATTTTTCTCTAGTTCTTTTTACTTTGGTAGGAATTGCTATTTGGGAACATCTCTAACCTATTTAAAGAAAACATCTCGATTGTAAATAGTCTTCTTAGTTTTTGGGTTACAAATTTTATATCATTTTATGCCATATTTATAACCAATAAAGATACACTATTTATCTTTATTATCCAACTTATCCTATTTTCCTTTGGAACATCTACATAAGAATCACAGAAAAAAAATCTTAGATTTTCAAGAGAGGGTTTCATACCATTTCATCCCTCATGTGGATTTTTTTCCACCAATGTTGATGAGGGTGATGTATTTACCAGATAACATGCAATACCCATTGTCTCTGCCTATAAATCTTGTCCTAAATTGGGACCACTGAGAATGCTCCTTAATTTTTCCATCAACATCATGTTCCTCCTTTCTACAACCCCATTATGTTGAGGTGTATATGGAGTAGTTGTATTCCTTTCTATACCACACTTCGAAGGAATTCCTCAAATTAATTCCCACTGAGCTCTCCAACATTATCTATCCTTAGCACATTTTTTCTCTTCTATGTTTGATTGTCCACAAGATCCTTACACTCTTTAAATTTACTAAATACCTAATATTTCTTTCAAAGTAAGTAAATCAATGTGTTTCTCAAGAAATCATTGATGAATGAAACATAGTACATAGATTTACCTAGTGATGGAATAAGAATAGGTCAAAACACGTTATTTTGCACTAACTCTAAGATTCATTTTTCTCTTTTAACACTAGATGATAATGTTGCTCGATTACTTTTACCATATATGAAATGTTAATAGAAATAAAAATCGAGTGTGAAATAAGACATACCTTCCACCATACCTTTCTTGAGTAGCTCTTGAATCCCCTTCTCTCCAATATGTCCTAGTATTTGATTCCACAACATTGTATTTTCTATAGATATCGTAGGGGTTCTTTCATCTTCATTTCCATCCTCAAGAACAACATAATATTACACCCATTAATAATGGTTCTTCCCAACAACTTGTAAAACGTTCCATTCTAAAATCCCCTCATCAACACCTTTTATCCTTGAACCATTTTGCAAGTTTCCTTTTCTAACATAATATGTACAATTTCATCACTCATGTTACTTCCAAATATAAAGTTTTTATCCAAATCTAGAATATGAAAAACCACTAGGAGTGTTCTAATCCTTCCATCCTTAAGAAACAACTTGTATTTTTCTCTTCATATGATTTTTGATACTGAGTCATTCCTGTTGGAGATTTTTTTTTTTTTGGCATACTAGTTCAGTAGGAGTTAACTGACTAGTTCTATTTTAGACTTTCTATTTAGATCGTCATTATTATGCTATTATGCATGCATGCATTCTTTTATTATGTAATTTTATGTCCTATATATGATTGTATTACACTCATTCATTGTATCATATTGATCATCATCTATGTATCAATCATTCATTCATTGGTCAACTCATTGGAGTGGTGTGAATACATTTTCTCATTTTTCCATATTGAATCTCTCATCCTTTCTTGATAAGCTTTGTTTGTATTTTCCTTAGCTAGATCTCATGTGAAAGTTTTGATAAAACATTGACATGGTATCATAGCTATGCTACTTGGAGAAAGCCAAAAAAGCCAAAGAATAAGGAAATTAGAGTTTTGGCGAGCAAAATTCATTTAACAGACATGGTCACACCTTCTCCCCATTGAAAGTAGAAACCTTCACACCCTAGACACTAGAAAATGATGACGAGGGTCGCTCCCAATACACTAGAAAAGGGAAAATAGAAAATAACAAAGGGTGAACACTAAGGACTGGTCGCTCTATCTCTTAAGAAAAGGTGTGATTGCCTCTAAAAAAACCTTTTTTTTTAGGTGATTTCTCTGAAAATATTAACTTTTTTGAGGAAACGCCCTACATTAGAAGTAAATCAATCGATTCTGCAAGTGTTTTTTCAATTGTTTCATGAATTTCCTTGTCGCTTTCTTGGAAAGTAAGCCTAAAGATCACCTCTTGAGACTGATATGAATTTTCTATTTGATGTGACCTTTCTACAATGATTTCTCAATTTTTTCACTTGCAAATTGAGAGTAAATTTTAGGGGTTCTACAAAACAATGGGAGAGATGGATATGTCACCTATTATATATTCAAACTTGGTGGTAATCCTCACACCATCAAATTATTTTTATTTGAATCCCAAGGATGAATTCCAACTCACAAGGAAAGGATTGCACAATTTGATGATGGGGACAGAAACAAAACCTACATCACAAATTGAGAATATGAGAAGGGAGAACCAAAAGGATGAGGCCACAATACTTCTTCTTGAATTGATTTCATCTGATTTATGGTTTCTTGTTGTCACATGAAAGACTCCAAATGTGATATGGACCACCTTGGAAAGTCAGTTTGGAAAGAAGGATGAGATGAGAGTTCATATGCTTGAGGTGGAGTTGAATACTTTGGATCCTAAATGTTTTGATAATATAAAGGATTTATTTAATAATTTTAAATATTTGATATTGAGCTTAGGATATTATGGTATTTATAATTATAAACAAGTGGAAGAACTTATCCTAACAATATTGGCCAAGCTAGGACCATAATATGTTGTCTATGTTTCCACTTTTCACTCTAGCAGATATCTTATGGGAACAAATTGGAAGATGCCTACCATGGATCAATGCATTGATTCTCTCACACATGTGCAAGAAATACTCATTTAGATGGGCCTAATAAATGATTCCAAAGGACATTCACTCACCATGCATAATGGAAAAGGATCATCCAAAAAGAACAAAAAGGAGAAACAAAACAAGAAGGAGTTCCAAACCCTTCAACAATTCTTCAGGTTCCAAAGAATCTTCAGATTCCAAGAAGAAGAAGAAGGGAAAAAAGTGCACTTACCTCAATAAACCAAATCATTAATAATACACATGCATGAAGACATAAATCAATCTTATGGAATAGGTACTTCAACAAAAAAACCTTGGAAACTTCATTCCAGAAGGAGTCAAGAAGATGAAGGAAGAATATCCTCCTCCTAAGACAGGTAATCATCATGCTCTTGTTGCAATTAATTTCTCATATGACTCATGGATTATAGATTATGGTGCATCACATCATATGGAAGCAAAAGAGGAAGTTTTCACTTCTTTGATTTCAAGCTCAAGACCCCCTATTCTCATGGGGGATGATACTCCAATGGTAGTAGCAGGAGAGGGAAGAGTAGAACTCCATAATGGAAGTTTTTAGAATGTTTTACATGTTACAAATATTTATGTGAATCTTCTCTTAGTTTATCATATCACTCAGAAAGGTAAAAAGGTTGAATTTGCATCAGATTCATTTTTTGTACTTGGCATGCATGACAATTCCATCATTGCAATTGGTGAGGTGGATCACAAATCAAGGTTTTATAAATTCACTAAGTTTGATGACAATGACTCCTCTTTTATACTTACACACAAGGATAGTACTTTGTATGCACCTCCAATGCAAAATGAAAATATTCTTGTGCTTCCATCAGTTCTAAACATCAGATATGATTCCATACACTGAGATTCTATACATGGAAATGAAGAGGTAGTAAAGCCAGATAAAAATATAGTTTTGAAGCTTCATCAGATACCCAAGAGGAAAAAATTCATATTTTAGACAATAGGTATCCTTGTAGGTAATCCATTGGATTCGAGGAGGACTCAATCTCAGCATGAGGATCCTTCTCATGTACTTTAATATTTTGAACTTGTGATGCCCATACATTTATATATGGTCAATATACTAATCTGCAAACCTAAAATAAGGTTGTGGGAAATCCATTATGGAAAGAAATCGTGAAAAATGAGTACGACTCACTCCTAGAGAATCAGACTTGGGATATGGTTCCACTTCCACTAGAAAGGAATATTTTCAGGTGGAGATGGGTCCACAGGATGAAGAGGTACAAGGCTAGACAGGTTTCCAAAGGACTTCATCAGATCCATAAATATTTCTACATCTTTGCGAAGAATTTCAGTGAGCAGAAGTTTCAGAACTTGTTGGATCATCTTGGAGTGAAGAACATAGTTGCATAGCAACTTCTTTTTTCTTTTGATGCATTGGTTTTTGAGTGGGGGTTTTGTTCCCACGTTGTTTTCCATCTTTCCTCATTTTTATTTAGTGTTCATTAGTTGCATTGTACATGAATACCTAATATGGCCTAGTTGTTGATACTCATTTTTACTCCATAGTGATGTTCAGGGGGGGTGTTGGAGAAACTACTATTTTCGACACACTAGTTCAGTGTGAGTTAAATGACTAGTTCTATTTTAGACTTTCTATTTTTACCATCACTATTACGTATGCACGCATTCCTAAGGAAATATAACTACTTGATTGATTTTCTTAATTATGGAATGTTATGCCCTATATATGAGTGTATTCCACTCATTCATTGTATCATATTGATCATCATCAGTGTATCAATTGTCATTCATGGATTAGTTCATTGGAGTAGTGTGAATATATTTTTTCATCTTCCATATTGAATCTCTCGTCCTTTCTTGATAATCTTTTTTTGTACTTGCTTTAACTAGATCTCCTGTGCAAGTTTCGATGAAGTCTAAAATAGAACTAGTCAGTTAAATCCTACTAAACTAGTGTGATGAAAATAAAAATTTCTCCAACACCCCCCTTAAACATCACTATAGAGTGAAGAACATAATTTCCTACAAGTTTCCTTTTCTTCTTTTGATGCATTGTCTTTTGAGGGGGGGGTTTTATTCCCACGTGGTTTTTCCTCTTTCCTAATTTTTATTCAGTGTTCATTAGTTTCATTGTACATGAGTAGCTAAAATGTCCTAGTAGTCAGGACTTGTTTTTACTCTGTAGTGATGTTTAGGGGGGGGGTGGGGTGGTGTTGGATAAATTTCTATTTTCGGCACACTAGTTCAGTAGGAGTTAATTGACTAGTTATATTTTAGAATTTCTATTTAGATCATCACTATTATGTTATTATGCATGCATGAATTATGCTATTATGGAATGTTATGTTTCATATATGAGTGTATTCATTAATTGTATCATATTTATCATCATCTATGCATCAACCATTCATTCATTGGTTATCTCATTGGTGTAGTGTGAATATATTTTCTCATTCTTCCATATTGAATCTCTCATCCTTTCTTGATAATCTTTGTTTGTTTTTTCTGTAGCTAGATGTCCTGTGCAAGTTTCATTGAAACATTGACAATTCCCTTGGAAAATTTCACTCTATTATACTTTCCATATTCACAAAACCACTCCCCATGGGGATTCATATCAAAATAAGAACATAAATCAATCAATCATGAATCATGATATGTACGTGTTCTTGAATAATCTAAGTAAACATATCCTCCTTCCTCTGAGGAAGTCCATCCTTTTGTGGAAGGAACATCATCATATCCCTTCCCTCTCTCAACACTTTAAGATATACATTCCTTCTTATACTGCCCAATTTTACCACATTTTTAGTATTTCCTTGTGTATTTTCCTAGAGATGTAAATCTACCCCTAGATTTAGAACTTATACTCAAAGAATTATTTTTATTTCTATCCAAGGAATCTCCTCTAATATATAAGGTATTTGAGTTTTTACTATCCATGGTTTTCCTCCTCATTTATTCAAATAACAAGGATGAAACCACATCATAAAAATTTAGTGTGGTTTCATTACTCCCAATAGATACAACCAAACTATTCCATGAATCTAACAAATAACAGAGTAAACTAATGCACTTATCTTCATCATAAATTTAATATTGATAAAGAAAAACTGAATTACTATAGTATTGAAGTAATTTAGATTGTATGTCACTGAGTCTCCATCATTCATCCTTAAGAGGTACAACTTCTTTTGAAGGAAACTTTTGTTTATTAGGGACTTAAACTGATACAAATTCCCTAACTTATACCAAAGTGCCTTAGTTGTAGATTCTCCAAAGACATTTAGTAACAATGAATATGAAAGACACAACTGAATTTTTCTCTATTCCTTCCTATCCAAATTCATCCAATCTTTTGCTTACATACTTATAGGTGCAATAATAGTGAAAACCAATGAAACATTGTGTTATCGAGGTACATTAATTACTAGGGGATTATGTGACTTGGTATTCGATTGAAACCTAATTCAAAT
This sequence comes from Picea engelmannii, assembly GCA_009831015.1. Lineage (NCBI taxonomy): Eukaryota > Viridiplantae > Streptophyta > Pinopsida > Pinales > Pinaceae > Picea > Picea engelmannii. The sequence continues at coordinate 712,339 of ML782639.1, read as the reverse complement.
CTTATTTTTTTCACCATACCAAGACTGAGATTGAGAGTGTTCAGAGAAGTTAAAGCTAGGGTTCTTGATGTTTTCTCAACTCCTTTGCATCTGAGAAGAGTCGATACATAAATAAGGTGACTGATTTAAAGTTTAGGGTTCTTTATTTTGAACAATACCACTTCTATAGTAACCACTGCCATCAATATTATTTGGATCCCACTCTTATAGATCTCAAGATCAACATTCAATGATAATTTTGGTGGCCTGTAATTAATCTTAAGATCAAAGGAATTCCCTGTAGAGTTTTCCTTCGTTCCATTTGTCATAGACTCAGGGTTTGTAGATATATTTTTTTCTTGATCCTCCTTCTGAGACAAATTTGTGGCAAAGAAAGTGCAAGCCTTTTCCTATTGTCGAGCTAGTTAGGAGACATGGTTTATTTAACAATTGGGTTTTCATTTATTCCATGTAAAATCTTAAAAAATCGCTACATTGTCATAGGCGATTTTATGTAGACCAAAACTTAGGCCCTACATTTAGAGAAAGGTAAAAATAATATACAATGCACAAAATTCTTGGTGGAGATAATTTTTCATTTTTCTTACCATATTTGTGAACAATAGTGGTGTCATTACCTATGACTATATGCTTGAATCCAAGTACTGGTTTTTTATTTATACACCATTGTATGCATGTCCCATAGCCCTTGAATTGGATCTTTATTTATGAATTGAGTTCTCTTCAATCCCTATCTACAAGTATTATGTGGTAGTAAAAACAAAGTGCCTAAGAGATATCGTGGCAATAGAGATTCATAGTTGGGGACCAAGTGACCACAATGGCAGGCCATTGACATCTATAGACCATTTGGAATTCCTTTCTCATAAATAATTGGCATCTAGAGAACCCATGAACCTAATAAAAATTGAAGTTGAGGAGAAGCCTTAATACTAATAACGTTTGGATTAGTATTCCTAGTAGCTACTCCTCTCACTAGTTCTTGAAGAGGTGAGTTGGTCGTTAATTTTTGAGGTATGTTTTCCAAGACCTTGGTGAGTCTTACTAATTCTTAAAATCTCAACCATGAAATGTTGGGTGATATTTTCATAAAAATATTCAAATTTATAAGAATTTTATTTAGTTTCTATAAATTTTTGGCAATCTCTAGATTAAAACAATTTTATCCTATAGAATTTTTGTGGATCATTTTAGAGAAAAATGGGAATTCACAAATCATTTTTTGGAAAAAAACATAAAAAATAATCCCATTGGTGAAATTTAGCCCCTAAAATTTTAAGCCACAAACTTGAGATATGGAAATTTTCATACTCTTGCTACATATTTCCACCAACAAATTGTTAGAAATAATAGGTGTTCTTGTTTAAACATAGACAATATAGCAATATTGTCACTCAACCATAGGCCGAAGTGACCCCCGAGCACCTTAACCTTGTCAGAGAATAATTCCGGAAGAAAACCCTAGGCCTAATAGCCAATCAAGGTAGTGTATCACTCTCCAGAGTTAGCATACCATGGAGAAAGTCCAAACCATAACCAAGAGAGAGTCCAAGATTGAAACTGAAAATACAAGTTGCAGTAGCTACAGCTACAACTACTCTCCAAACTTGTGCACACATAAATTTTTGTAGTTGTGAGCTATGTGTGTCCAAATGAGCTCTGGAATCCTATATTTATATTGTTCCTCCTTAGATATATGGGATGACTTCTAATTCGGGAGGCTAAAAACTCAATATTAAATATTTATGTTGTAGGAAAATCTGCCTGCGGACAAGTAGATTGACCTCTAGAGCTTGACCTTAACCCTAGACAGAAAAATGCTTAACGTGGAAACTGACTTCCTTTCAAATCTATCTAAGCCTAATGCATGAGAAGGGAGAATAACAGAAGTACCTTTTGATCGACGTTTGTCCTTGCACGCTCCGAGTTGCATTCCAATCCTTTTGCTCCTCGTCGAGGTCTATGGACAAAACAAGATACGACCACGTCCTACTCTATTGACATTAGCTTGAAAACAGATCTATCAATAAATGATAAGTTCATGTGGTATTAGACACAAACTAGAAAGAAACAGGCCAAGCTTGTCATATTAATGAGAATAACGACAACAGTACTTACAATCGTAGATGCGAATGCGACAACTTCGTCAAGTCCTCTTCATCCAACCCTTGCCTGAAAGATCCACGACCTGGATAACAGCAGCTTCACTGATCACTCTCCTTCGGCTGACTGTTAGTTTCCTCAAAGATCATAAGTTTCATATTTTCAGATCTTCCCCCTATCAGCTATGTTCAAACACCACTTATGAGATCATAAGTTTGGTGTAATTCTCTTCTTCCAGTCCTCACTTATGAGATCATAAGTTTGACATTCTCTATTTTGCAGCCCATACCACTCATGAGATCATAAGTTTGGTATGATTCTCTCTTTTCTGTTCTTATTTCACCATTAGAAAGCTTGCTTATATAGCCTTGGAGAGGCTCAACAATCTTGAGATATCCTTGGGGAGGTTGAGGAATTGCCTCCTTTAGTTGAGGATCTTCCCTAGGATCATGGATGGACTAAGGATTTGAATCCAACTACCTTCCAAGAATGAAAAGATGCTTCCCCCATTCATCTCAATAGCTTAACAACTTCCCAGAATAGGTAGCGCCCCCTCAAAAGGGCCATCAGAACGTTGTAGTGCTCCCTAGTAGGCTTTAGGGGGCGCCAACTCTCTCAAAATCTATAGCGCTCCCTCAAAAGGGCCAGGGAGCGTTATAACGCTCCTTGACAGTGTATGGGAAGCATCGATGCTCCAAGATAGTGTAAGGGGGAGTGCTCCTCTCCCAAAACTCAGTTTTTGAGGTGCTTTCAGATGGCAAAAGGTTTGCAAGCCTGTTGACTCATTTCTCCTCTTCCAAATCAGATGTTTGAGGTGTTTCAAGTGTCTTTTTCATGTCGTTATGGGCATGACATAGGCATCATGGCAGTATGATCTCTTGTGACACTTGTGAGCAACATGTGACACTTGTGACATTGTGAACAAAATGCGACACTAGCAACACTTGTAATGATGACACTTGCGACACTATCAAAGTGAGTAATTTTGATGTGTAACAATTTCCTTTAGCTGACTTGTCTTCTAGGGTTATGTCCAATGCTTTAGTGTTTCTTCTTTCTTTCCAGAATATTCTACTCTTGTCAAGGTTACACGTGGAGGTTAATACCTCTTGCAAATACCATAATATCAACTCTCCCTCCTAGATAGGGAGGTATTGAAGGAAATGGTATTGATAACAAACATACCATTCAACTGATAACATCATCATAGCCATACATGTTATCTCATGATTAGATCACAAGCACCATCATATCAATCGGTATCATCTGATAGCATCAACTGCATAATCTCTCGAATCCATACTCCATTTGAGAAATTAGGCATGATGTTAAATAAGTCACTCACTCCATAGAGTGATACAAGAACCATTCTTTGAATCTGGACATATGTCCTAGAATAATAACTATTCCACTAAATGTTGGAAGTCATGCCATGGGCTACATGGACTATTCTTCTAATCTAGACATACATCCTAGAAGAATAAATTTTCTGGATCATTTTTGTCTAGAGAATGTTTGTCCATCAACACACTGGTTATCCATCTAGTTGATAATCATTTTCAACACTACTGATAGTCTACATGGAAATCAGAAAAATGTCATTCAATAGGGCATAACTGTGTTTATCCATAGTAGTGATTTTATTCTCTCTTGTAACTATGAATATGTTTTGAAAGATACGTCAGGTTATGATATTGTGAAGGAGCAAGACAATAAGAACAATATTTTCACTTAGGAAAATTTGATGTGAATTTTTTTTTCATCCATAAGCGCTCCGATACGACTAGGGTTTCGACTTTGTTTTCCTTAGTAGCCTTCCATGGATGAGCCAGGAGGAGGGGAGCCACCAACCCCTCCTTCTCCTTCTTCTTTCTTTCACAAGCTTCTAGCCGCCCAAGGTAATAAGATCCACCCTGCGGAACCCCCAAGATTTGTCAAGAAGCTCGACTCAATCCCTGAAATCAACTTGTCCCTGGACCATCCAATGAGGGTAGCAATTTCCCTATCAAAACAAGGATTGGTAGGACAATTCATGGGGCTCTGGACGTCAACCCGAACCATAGACAACTGGATCCAAAGGGATTGGAGATCGCTGATAAAAAATAGTGTAACCTGCTATGCGGTGGGAAGAGGATTCTTCATCTTCGAATTCATCTCTCAGGAAGACAGGGATCTCATCTTCAGGAACGGTCCGTACTTCATGGGCATATAATGGATTTATCTGAATCACTTGACTCCAAGCTTCAATCCAACTCTAAAATTTCCCAAGGGCGTTTCAGTTTGGGTCAGGCTACCCAACCTACCAATCCACTGTTGGAACCTCTCTCCACTTCAAGCAATCAGGAACAGGTTGGGACAATACATCGACATAGTGGATCCGAGAGACCAATACTCATGCACATGAATCTACGTGGAAGTCGATATGGAGGAGGGACTTCCTAAAGCGATCAAACTCAAGGTTGGAGACTGGCAACATTCCTAGAAGATGGAGTACGAACAACTCCCCTTCAAATACAGGGGATGCCATGAATAAGGCCATTTCTAGAGGAACTGCCCTAAAAACCCAAACAAAGAGAAAGAAAGTGGAGAAGGCTGGCAACAACCAAGAAAAGGGAAATCCAACTCCAAAAGTAAAGGCCCAAGGAATGAAAAGACAACCCCCACACAAGTCAAGGACCCAAGAAATAATTCATACGCAAGAGTAGAGAAAACCTTCAGAATATTGGCTCAGGAACATTTAGAGAAAACAACAAAAGAAAATACACAGGAAGAAACCCCAATAGAAGAAACACATGAAAATCTGATCCCCGAAGTCAAAGTGATCCACTCGTTGACAGAATAAGAAGACCAATGCAAGTCTCCTCCAAGAAAGGACACAAGGCCAGACATAGAGGAAGGGGAGGTCTCGTCAGAGAGTGATTACGAAGGTGCAAGTGATGCCCTGGTCACACCAAAGAAAACAGGAAGGGGTAGGAAATACAAGAAAGAAGAAAGAGACAAAGAAACCTACAAAGACATCCTAAAGGGATCGCAACCAACAATAAGACAACTGACCAATGTCAAACAGATAAGGAAGCACTCCAAGGCCTCCCAAGGAGGCCACTCACCCCCCCAAGGTAATCTATGAGACTAAATTCCTGGAACTATAGAGGATTCAACAATAAAAGGAAAGAAGAAGCACTTAAGGACATCATAAGCACCTCAAAATAAAATATCCTACTCCTCTAGGAGACCAAGAAGGACAACCAAGACTTTCTCATTGCAACAATTTTCCTATGGAGAATAAGCCAAGGAATAACAGAAAGTGAAAGAGGTGCCTCAGGTGGGATAGGCACCTTGTGGAACACTATGACATTCAAGCTGATCAACTCTGAAATGAGAACGCACTAGATCCACACCAGGCTCCTTCACAAGACAATGAGTAGACTAGTAAGTCTCTTCAATATCTATGTACCACACTTGTTTATGGAAAAAATAAAGTGTTGGGAGACCCTAAAAGACTATTTATTGCAAAATGATCTAGACAATATCATTATTGGGGGGGACCTAAATGTGACCCTAGCTTTAAATGAAAACAAAGGTGGCTCCATTGTGCGAGACCCAACAAGAGAGTGGGTGGAAGATCTAATATCATATTGGGATCTAGAAGATATCAAGCTTACTAAAGGAAAATATACTTGGACACATAAAAGGATAGGACCAGGGCATATAGCAACAAGGCTGGATAGATTCCTCGTCCAAAGCTCTTTCTTTCTTTTGGGCCTCACTCCCACTTCTTCGATCCTCCCTCACAGTGTGTCAGATCACAAACCTATCCTTTTAGAAATTTTGCATGACATAAACCATGGGCCCATCCTGTTCATATTTAGCCCAACATGGCCCCAAGACAAATACTTCTTGAAGCTAGTAACCAAAGTCTGGAATGACACAGTCATATGCTCAACCTTCTATGTGTGGTAAGAAAAACTCATGAGATTAAAGACAAGGCTAAAAAATTGGGCAAAAGGTCAAGAAAATCCAATTAAAACTCGTCAAGAAGCTTGAAACCAGCTAGGGAACCACCAACTGGAAATGGAAAATCAAGATATAACCTAAGAAAAAATCGCAACAAGAAGACCATCTCCAAAGGCAATGGCACTAGGCTTGCTAGGAGGAGGAAAATTATTGGAAACAGAAATCCAGAAGCCTTTGGCTGGAAGCAGAAGATAGAAACATGAGCTACTTCCACAAGCAAGCTGAGGTAGGGAAGAAGTTTAAAATAATGACATAAATTCAAGTTCAAAATCAAACAATCACTAATCTGGAAGGAATTAAAGCAACGAGAACTGAAGCCTTCGAAGACCTCTACATTGAAATGCAAAGGACGGATATAGACCCCAAAGATTACCCTCTCTCTCTTATCCCAAAACTCATCAAGGATGACATCAATAATAGCCTAACTAAGGAAGTTACTCAACAAGAAATAAAGGAAGCACTGGACCAAATGAATCCTGACAAAGCCCCATGACCAGATGGTTTCACAGCAAGATTCTACCAACAAGCTGGGATATAATAAAATTAGATCTAATGAAGCTGATTTGAAAATCTCAAACTTGTAACAAACTAGGAGGTGGAACAAATTCGTCCTTCCTGGCGGTGATTCTGAAAGAAAAAGGAGCAATTATCTTCGACAAATTTTGACCAATCTCCCTTTGCAATACAAGCTACAAAATCCTCACAAAAATCATAGCCAACAGAATTAAAAAAATGCTTCCTATAATCATCCCCGAAAGCCAAGGAGGATTCATCAAAGGCAGACACATAGTAGATAACATCATCCTAGTGCAAGAGGCCCTGCACTCAGGCATCCAGAGAAAAGACAAAGGTATGATAATAAAACTTGATCTCGCCTATGCTTTTGTTAGAGTAAGACATAATTTTTTATTTAAAGTCATAGAAAATTTTGGGTTCACCCCAACTTTTGTAAACTAGATCAAAACTTGTATCAGGTCACATTGGATAGCCCCTCTTGTGAATGGGAGGGAAACTAAGTTCTTTCAAGCCTCTAGAGGACTCCAACAAGGTTTCCCCCTCTCTCCCCTCCTCTATGCAATTCAAGCCTCAGTGTTGAGCTTCCAACTAGATCACTGCCAGAGACACAACAATCTTCACGATTTGAGAATAGTGCCAGGGGTAAAGGACATAAATCATGGCCAGTTCATGGATGACACTCTGCTAGTGGGAGATGCGAGCTTACAAATAACAAGGAAATTCAAGAATGAATTAGTGACTTACACAGAAATTTCAGGAAGCGTCATAAGCCCTACTAACAACAAGATCTACGGCTGGAATATAACGCCAAATGAAATGTTGGAGATCGCAAGGGTACTGGGAATGGAAGGTTGTACCAAATGGGATGCCTTTAAATATCTAGGAGTCCCAATCTTCAACTCCAAGCCAAGAACCCCACACTGGAATTTGTTGATTGACAAGATAAAGAACAAGATAAATTTCTGGGGAGAAAGTTGGTTAAACCTGGCAGGTAAAGTGGTCCTAATCAAGGCCATCCTTGCCAGCATTCTAGTATATCAAAGCTCTTTGCTTCTGGCCCCTGCCTCCATAATACAAAATATTGAAACAATGTTTAGAAGGTTCCTATGGGAAGGTGGAAAATATTCAGGGAGAAAGATGGATCTAATAAGTTGGGAAAAAATCTCCAAGCTGATTGTGGAAGGCGGTCTCAACTTTAAAAATACACATGTTCAAAATTTGGTGCTAGGGGAAAATATTCTTTAGAACCTAATCACCAGGAAGCCAACGTGGAGTAAAAATGCATTATGGAAAAAGTACTTTAGAGGTCCAAGGGAAATATGTATAGAGCGCCTTGTTCTAGAGAAGAGAGGATCCCCAATCTTCTCACTCTGTCAGAAGACTATGCCCCATTTCAGACCTCATCTCACTTGGGTTCTAGGAAATGGGAAGAAAATCAATATTTGGTAGGACTCAATCATGGGAGATCCTCCCCTTGGATTGAGACAAGATCTGGATCGACTCAAAGAGTGGATGGCCACTCAAAATTTAAATACTCTTTGGGACATCTCAATTTGGGGGAACGATGAGCACAAGATGTGGCTAAGGTGGGGAATTGCTAACAACCCCCCTGATTTAGAAGAATATTGGAACTCCCTGAAGCTCTACTTCCAAGGGAAATCCCCACTCAAAAAAATGGGAAAAGACAAAAAAGGTTGGGGAACGAGCTTAGGGACCTACACCACTACAATAGGGTATCAACTCACAAACCTCCACCCCAATGTCCCTCCAAAACCAACAATTTGGAAAGCAATTTGGACCTCCAATTCCATCCCAAATATTGACATGTTTATCTAGACTTTGTATCATAGAAGTATTCTAATGGGAGAAAATCTAAGAAGAAGGGGTGGGAAGGCCCCGATAGATGCCCGCTCTTTCTTCAAGCAGAAGAAACCATAGACCATCTACTTCTAAGCTGCACCTACTCCAAAGAAGTCTGGCAGTTGGCTCTGGGACTGCAAAGGGCCATAATCATACCACAAGAAATGAAAAAACTTCTCCAAAATTGGAATTCCATATGCCCTTTCTAGACTGAGAAAAAAGGCCAAATCTCCACTATGTGGAGATTCCTCTCCAAATTCATCCTCTGGAAAATCTGGCTGGAGCGAAACAATAGACTTTTCAGGGAACTCAAAATAAGTCCAACCCAAGTTGCAACCAAGATACAGGCCTACTTTGGTGAAAGCGCTCCCTACTTCTTCCAAACAAAGAACTCTAGAGTACTAGAGTTGGATGAGGAACAATGGTTGGCTCAGTTTAAACTTCAAGACCATGGGGGAAAAACAGACAACAACTTTGACCAAAAATCCTAGGAAATATGAAAGGAAAAACAAGAGTTTGAAGATTGGAATACAAAGGAAAAGAAACATATGATGTCCTTTGATGGGGCCTCTAAAGGGAAACTAGGCTTGGCAGGTGGAGGAGGGGTCCTAGAGAGACCCACTGGATCACTGAGGCTAAGTTTTGCCTGGGGACTCAGAACTAAAACTAACAACAAAGAAGAAGCCCTATCCCTCTAGCAAGGGCTCAATCAAGAAATCAGTCATAGTTTTCAATATTTGGTAATAATTGGGGACTCCTGGATAGTAATCAAAGCCTTAATCCATAGAAGCAAACTCAAAAATGAAAAACTCAATAATCCTGTGAATGAAGTGCATTTGGAGAATCAAGGATTAAAGTTTCTTCTTCTAGTTGCGTAACTTCTTCTCTAATCAGATTCATGGGAATAATAGAACATTCAAGAAGATTTTCGTTGCTTAAGTGTTCTTCAATGACTGATTTCAAAGGTTGATTAGAGCATGAATTACAAGAATGAGGGTATTCACCTTGAGCCAGAATCAAATCATCTTCCATACAATTCTTAGACTGAAAATACGATGATTCAAAGGAAAAACCAATTTGGTTGTCAATAAGAGAATGATCAATAGATCCTACCTCCCTAGCTTGTTCAACATTATCGGAAGAAATTTCCTCTTCTTGCGAAGAAGATTGTTCTTGAAGTTGGGTGACAGGATTTGCAATTGGTTCTTCGTTCGTGATTAAACATGACTGAATGGAAGGGATGTAAGCATCACAGAAAAGATTTAATGCCAATGACATGTCATCGAGATTAAATTTACAGAGGATATGATAGACTTTTGTCAAAAAGCCTTCTGAAGATGGATCGCCGTTGATTAGCGAAGTATGAAATTCTTCACATAATTGATCAAAATCATAAATTTCAAAATCATTTAGAAACTCATCTACAAATTGAAACGAATTAAAAATGCGACATGCTGGAAAGGATTCAAACCAATGCTTGATTCGACCTCTAAAAGTAAAAGCAAAAAGTCTGCATAAAACTTCTAAATCTGAGATGTCATGTTTGATGCACTTGCACGAAAACTTGATAAGGTGGTCTTTAGCAGATGTATTGCCTTCACCATCAAAGGTGAGTTTGGACGAGCGAGAGACTGTCTCGTTGGGAACATCGGGTAATGAGAAGTTGAAAGCATGTTCCAACACAGTGGTTTGGGGAGCCATGGGGGAAATTGAATCAATTTGAAGTAAAGGCTCCTACAAGGTCATCTTGTCAGTTCGCCCTCCTTCTAGCGCCATTTGTTGATGGGCGAAACAGTCCATCCGTCAACTGGGAGAGTGGAACCGGTCCGGGGTTGTCTAAATAACCCAAGCTGTTTGGTATGGACCACCCTGACGAGTTAAACGACTCCGTTGGCCGCTCTGAGGTCTCGTAAGGAAACCAAAGAGAAAGTGATATGAGCTAAATAATCTAAACTAAGGAAACTAGAAACTAATAAAAAAAAACTTAACTTAACTATACTAATCTAACTATAAACTACTAACTACAAGATACTAACTACGATTATAATAACTCAAATCAACTACTTAATTATCAGTTATGATA
>ML782639.1:670201-692993 GCA_009831015.1 Picea engelmannii | reverse complement strand
ATTCAATTCATAAAGAAGTCAAAGCTATCATTTATAAACTGAATCCTTTAACTGTTACGTCTTTTATCAAATTGAAAGTAACAAGGTATGCATAATAATAAGAAATTATATCACTTGAATTCGATTTAGACAACAAAGTGATAGTAAACCAAACACAAAATGATATACAAAACTTAGAACAAAGTGTCAATGTATTGAGAAGCAAAAGCTATAACAACGCATCAATTCTGCTCCAGTTTGAGTAAGCATTACATATCCTTGTTCTCCCAAAACTGAGGATTGTCAATTATTACAAAATCATAAGTTTAAATAGGTTTATCACAAGGTAAAACTCCCTTGTGAATAATAGTAAACAGTTTACACAATCTGGGAATAATCCCAAAAATCTCTAAAACTAAGTAACTAAAAATCTTTTAAGATATCTTCCAACTGCTCCTCATATCCATAACAAATTCGAATTTGCCTGTAATAGACAAAAAACAACAAGTTAGAAAGATAATTTCTTGATAAAATGGCTAAAAATCTGGTCCTATATACTAGCTACAGAATCAGCTGATTCTGTAGTTGTTCTAATTTGAGGACAGGACTGTTTTAAATAAAATAAACTAACAGAAAAATATTCAAATCATAAAAACAAAGATTTAATTACTAATTAAAAGAAAGCAAATCATTTAATTCACAACAAACCAAAACTGGCATGCTAAATTAGAACAAACAGTATCTTAATTTAATCTAACTCAATCAAATCAAAAATCAAATAAATATATACAAAATCTATCTAGAAATGAGTGTAGGGGATTAAAGCAGCTTCAGCATTGGCAAAAAAAAAAGAAATTCTTGAGGTTTGCCAAATTCCATGATTTCAGTGATTGCTCTAATTTCTCCTTCATAATGTACCCGCTGCTGTCTTTGTTTCCTCCTGTTGGTATTCTTGAAAAGCCCTTGATCTATAACCAATCATGTTGCAAAGGAAATTCATTAGTCTTGTCTGTTGTCACAGGTGCAACAGTTGACTGTCCAATAAGTTGCTTCACATCAAAGATTGTTACTTAGTCACCTTCTCCTGCTACACACCTGCCTCTGTTATTTATAGTAAGCAGAGATTTAACAATAGAGCCACTAGAAAGATGGGGTTTAAGTTCTCTTTCGTTTGGATACTCTGTTTTAATCTTCATGTCCAAAGATCCATTTTTTTATGCCTTCCTCAAATGCAAAAGATCTGAATTGTAAGATAAAAACTTTGTCATTACCCAAAACTATCTTCTCATCGTTTGATAATACTGAATGACTGGATTGACTAAAGCCTCTGAGTTCTTTCAGAAACATGCTTATTAGAAACTGGGATCTTTCTCTGTAAGTCCACTACTTGGATTATCATCTAAAAGCATAGAAATTATACATTTACAATCTTTCATTGCCTTCATATCTTCCCAGACAACATCAATCGCATAGTCACTTAGAATCGGATCTGTGGAAAATTCCTTTAATATTTGTAGCAACCTGCCTCCAATATCATAATCAAAGACTCGATGATCAACCGATAGTGATAAGTTCATCTGTGTCACAGAGCATGCTTTTCCTTTCCCACTAGAGTCTTCTTCCCATTGCCTCTACCTACAACAAGGATGCAGGCCTGTGGAGGATTGATAATTGCACAGAAACGATCTACAGGGAACATTCCCTGGTTAGAAATGCTGAAATTCACTAGGGGTAAGCTTTCCAACCCGTGCTTTATTTGCCAGTTCCTTCACCTCAGTCGAGATTGCTGACAGAGACTTCTGGTCTGCATTCTTTAATATTGGTATCATCAACCCCTTTTCAGTAGCAACTGCTATGGAGATGTCAATCGAATCACATAAAACTGCATCTCCCTTTTCATCACTCCAATATGCATTTGCTTCAGGAACGACCTTTAAAGCAAGCCCCACAACCTTTCTTGAAGTTCCTTTCTAAAAACCAGCACAGGATCCAGCATTACATCTGCAGATAAATAAAGATTCGGAGTCCCATGCTTTGATTCCCATAGACGTTTTGCATGATCTTGCGAATTTGACTGTTTTGTAAGTCTTCATAAAGCCCAGATGACTGCAGCGGCAAGGGTGATTGTAAAGATACAGGAGCTATTGGCGCTGATAATGTCTTCTCATTTTTTGGTGGTTCAGATTGCTTGTGCAATTTAGCTGTCTCTGATGATTTTCCCGAAACCCTTCATTTCATTGTAGTACCATAATGCTTCCTTCAATCTGCCAGCTTTTCCACAACCTTCTATCATAGATCTGTATGTTGCTTCGTTTGGCTTCAATCCTACATTCTGGAGGTTTTGGAATAAACTCATAGCCTGTTTTAACAAGCCCACCTTCCCGTATCCTGTGATCAAACTGTTCTGAAATAGCTCCATCCTTGTTAGGCACTTGCTGCCCTTCATGCCCACACACATACAGAGTGGACGATTTGGAAAATGGGAAGCTAATTCATTGATTCAACACAGTATACTGGCAATAAATTTGCTCCTTAATCAACTTGATTTAATTCTTGAGACAAAGATAGCTCTAGGGTATTTTGCCGTGGATAAATCAATCAACCCACTAAAATATGAATAATCCTTTAGCACAGATCTGGAAAAGTGATAAGCATGCACACAGACCCAAGCCATTGAGGAGATCTGAAAAATTACCTTTAAAACATGAGCTATAACTCTGTAATGGCTCACTTTCTGAAGCAACCGTCCGCAATGAGGGTATAGAGGCTAAAAACGGTTCTGGGTTTTCAACCGTTCGAGCTAATTCAAAACCATTTTCCCAGAATCGCTCACGCAAAAACGTGACTCTGGGAGAAAATTCGGGGCAAACTTCTTTGGCAAAATGAAACCACAACTGACTCTGAACACCTTGGAGGTTTAATTCACCCTTCATCAGCCAGGAGATAACACACAATGATCCAAGCTAAGGGACAAGGGTTTGAATAGATTAGGCTAAGAGATTCTCCCAAAAATCCACAGAGGTAACCCTGGTAAGGAGGCAAGCATCGATGCAAAGTGTGTGAGGGTGATAGAGTTTGCTTCTGCCATGCATAAGAGTTATTTCCAATAGTACCACCGGTCATTCAATGTAAACCCAAGAATTAACCACGCACCATGAGATAATTCAAACCATTAAATCCAAAATACAAATGTTTCACCAATGCGCCATGTGTATAATCAAACCTCACCATTCAATATGACATCAAGCTCATAAGTGAACCATTCTCTTTTGCCTAATCAAAGTTTATAAACATTGCAACAAGAGATTTCATAAAATTGATAAGTCAAGAGTTTATAGTAATAAGGAGCATACCATATAAAAACTTTACATTCACCATGACCCCTATGTAATCAAGTATAATTCATCAATCAACATACTCAATGCCTTAGCAATTTAATAAGAAATCTAGTTGCGCAATCAGAGTGATAACAAGCAAATGGACATAGCTCAAAAAACAAACCAAAGGTAAGTACCAATCAGAATATCAGTGAGTAAATCATGACAGTCCAAAGAATGATGGGGGAGTTTTCACGTTTTCAGTCGTGAAAAATAACTCGAAACCAATTTGCAAATGTCGCATGAAATAAAAATGTCTTCTATTTGCAAAATGCGACAGAAATTTGAAGTTCATAGACATAGGTGTAGGCAGCTTTAAGGGCAATTGAAAACATTGAATTGGCTGCCAACATGTCCCTAATTGTTGAACCTAGACCATTCACCTTACTGGGCCATTCCTCTGACAATAATCATAGTGCGACCTGGATAGAATGAGTATTACCTATCTAATGATTGCCTGGACCATTTCCTATGGAAATGACTATCCTCCACCAAGCTCCAAAATACACCATTCTTCGAAACTACTCACAAATGTGAAATTTGAATGAATGATTGCCCAACGAGGAAGACCATTCTACTTGACCACTACTCAGAGTGACTGCTAAAAATAATGATTATCCTAGATCATTCCCCCACACGCGCCATAAGGGGAATCATTTTCTATGGTACATCAATAATGTATCGAACCATTTTCATTACGAAAATGACTGTCTGATCTAGACCATTTTCTGAACTAGAAAATGCATGTCCTTCATAAATATCAAACAACTTTTCGAACTGGAAAGGAACTACTCATCCTGGACCATTTTTCAAATTGAAAAATGATTGTCCATAAATCAATAACACATCAATTCTCCCTCCCAACCTGGGAGTAATATTGTAATATACCCAAAACTAATTAATTATTAAAGTCTGTATGCACTTAGGAATAAATTTCCATTTTTTGGAAAATTCGAATTTGGAAAATTCGTATTTGGAAAATTATTGCCATTTATGGAAAATCCAAATTTGGAATTTGATTATTTGTAACTAATTCTTGTGTCTGTTGGGAAAATATTTGATTTTCCCATCCAACTTTTTGATCGTGACACATGTAAAAGACAAATCTTTTTATATATTAATTGTTGAAGGAAAAATGGAACAACCAGGTTGAAAACAACTAACCATGATTCCATGAGTGGGGAAAACACTTGAGTTACCTCAGGGATGAATTTTACAAGTGGAAAATGAGGAACTTGACCACTAGCAATCCCTGAAAATCAGGGATTTGTAAAGTTGGGAAAATTCCAAAGGAGGGAAAAAGACCTAGGCACAAGATTCTCATGATATACAACATATGGGAGGAGGCAATACGTTGTTTAGTATGTTGGAGAAAGGATATCACTTGCTACTATGAACACTATTTTGAGTGTGAGGAAAGGGGACTTTTGTGATCTCAAAAGAGGACTATAGCGAAAGAGGATCATTGGAATTCTCCCTTACGGACTCATGGTCAGTCTAGGGGGTGAATGAAGCAAGTAGTTTGGTTGTTTTTTTATATGGTTGGGTGCAACTTGGTTGTTCCATTTTTGTTCCATCATCTTATTCAGATATGTACATCTACTTGTTTCCTTGTTGTATGTTTTTTTTAATCAAGAGCTGACAGAATGAAATGGTTATAGGATGATTTCCTTATAGGTTGATTATATTCACTGATTAAATACAAGAAAGGTATTGTGAATTTTTATTGCTAATGAAACCGAGTTATGTTTATATGCATAGATAGTAATATATGTATACATTGGACTAGGCATAAAGAATATTAGAACAATTGTTAGTATTCTAGAAAAAATATATGTGAATACGTGCTTAAATAGAAGATAACTGTGTGTATTTCCATATAACCATATAGATATATTTATGTACATAAATATACTTGCAGAATACCATATCAGTATCTGTACAGGTACCATAGGACAAAGATAAAGCAAATAACAATTCTCCCTTTTTAAGAGAAATTACATTCTATATATGCAATGGTTCATATACAATTAGAGATTCAATATTCCACATAATACATGCTATCATAGATTCTTTAATCGTGGAATCATATTCAAAATGGGGTTTCCCTTTACAATCTGTTTATTCCATTAAATAATTAAAATACAAATAACCAGTTTATCCATGGAACCCCGGTTCAAAATTAACACAGTAGAGTACCCTAGGGTGAGAACCCTCTACCACTAATAAACAAAAACTGAGAAGTTTAAAATTAAACATGGAGATTTGGAACTCAAATACTTTTTGAGTAAGGCAATCCCTTGGATCCAATTTTCTCGGAGTGATTAAATCTTGCAAGGGGAAATCGATAGAATTAGTAAACGCTGTTAAGAAATCAAATGAAATTAAATATCAAAGATTCAAGAAATGAATAATACTTAGCTTATATCTGGCATGGATGAGATTCTCCATCGGTGTTGAAAAAATGAACTATCCATAGTTCGAAGAGGAGGAGTGGACCTAGAAATGGTTCATGGGTACCCTCGCAAGGAAAACAGGGCCCCATCATTAGTTTGGTAACTGAAAGGATCTAACTGAATACACCAGAATATAGACAAGAAATTAAACATTGCTAAATGTTTGATATTTTTCATAACCAGAATAATAAAGTTCTCACAGTATAGTCGCATGTCCCACATAGGCATATAATTCCCAATTCGAGACTACAAATAAGGTTGTAGGACATTGTTTCCATAGATATCAAAACTTACGAGTTGCTGATTAAAAAATCAGATAAGGACACAAGCATAAACTGAACTTAAAATACACATTTTTTGAACCTATTGTAATCTTTCATTTCCATCAA
This sequence comes from Picea engelmannii, assembly GCA_009831015.1. NCBI lineage: Eukaryota > Viridiplantae > Streptophyta > Pinopsida > Pinales > Pinaceae > Picea > Picea engelmannii. The sequence continues at coordinate 686,792 of ML782639.1, read as the reverse complement.
TGAAAACCTATCCAATGGAAGAGAATTAGACAAGGTTCTGGATACTTCATTTGCGATTTTCTTTACATGGATGAAGTACAAATAGACAAGTTTAAACACAGATTTCCGGAACAGAGAACTTAGGGTAAATCTTTAAATGAAGTATAAATTTTGGGAAACTTACACACAAAGGAAGTATTACGACTTTAACAATTCCTGTATAAGTATGAAAAACATGAATATAATAAGATGAAGTCTCATAAACCAGTTGCTAAACTTTCCACATGGGTAAGAAAACCTTATTTCATACACAATAAACATTTTACGAATTTATACTATGTAAATTGAAGCCGAAATAAATCACAGTAAGTTTCAGGATGTGTATTCTCATTTTAAGAGCCGATAGTTCGAGGCTTCATTCCATCCTCGCCTCTTTACGAATTCAGTAAATATATCACATAGTACATAGGAAGTAATGGCATACAATTTATACATACATAACACCATAAGTGGATTTAAGAGTCACTGTAGAAACCCAAGAGAGATTTAACCATGGTATTTCCGTGCGATAGGTATGTCATGCACTATTATAAAAACAAGACTGTGGAGAAATAAAATAAAACAAATGCGGAAACAAAACATAGAAGATACACAATACAATAGAGACACAGATTTACATGGTTCACCTAGTGTGGGCTACATCCACTAGAGAAATTGCCAGGTCCTTCCTTTATGATTATTCAACATATGAAGGGATACAACCTACAACAAACCCGATGTAACTTCCTCTTCTTTCTCTCACAGTATCCTATCTCGGAATACAATATTCGTTATCATTCATAGCCACAATACATTTCCCTCATAACAGAGGGTTGCCTTCTAGGGAAAAAAACCCTAACATAATTTCTACCATTAGATCTACAACCTTATAATGAACGGTCCAGATTTACAATGAAATTACTATATATATTTATAAGAAAAATGAACCCCGCAGAGGGGGTAACCCCCCTCTCCACTCCCCCGCATGGAAGAGTGTACATAATTCTGGGGTGTAAATAATTCATGGGGTATAAACAAGGTTGAAAACAAAAGACCTATGAATCAAGAAGATAATCAGGCTCCACAACCAACATGCACATATTAAGACAAAATAAAAGAATAAACATTAAGGAGAAGATCGAGGTCACGACCTAACTTCTTGCAGACAAAACCCTTAATATTATTATGGGACAATTCTTGAACCATAAGGATAAATTGCCTGTATAAACTTAAGAAAAATGTAAATTCTATTCATAGATTTAAGTAACAACAAAAGAATAATCCCAAGCCCAGAAGCCATGGAGAAGAGTCACAGAGGTAGTTATGAACACGACTAACAAATTACAAACTACCACCCTATACATGATAACTTAAGTGATAGGGTTTCTTTTTGAGTTACCTGGTATAGGAGGAAACCAGTTGATCGTGCACCCTTTTCGTGCCTTACGCAGAGCAGGACCACTCCAAGTCATTGACATTACACAGAGAGAAACGTTATAGGGTTTGACGCTGGGCATTTTTAAAAAATGCACAGATCCAAAGGAAAAACTATGCAATAGTTACCCAGGAATCTTTCACAGTGCAGAGTAATGGAGAAGGGATGTTCGAGTACTCTGGTCATTTGAATAAATGCATATGCCATGTCCACCGTGGAAACAATAACTTAGTAGCCAGTATGTTGAAGAACCCTCATAACTATTGACCATAGAATTGATGTGTTTACGGACAGTCTTAACTTACAATTTAACCTAACTCCCCTAACACATTCTAGTGTTGAGCCATGTCACCAAGTCAGGTGGGCTTTCATGCTGGATAGTTAAGATTTAGGGCTAGATTTAATGCGCTACTAGGATTAGGGTTACGACCTGTCATGCCTAATGGGATTCCAACCCCTTAAACGCTAAACCTTCATTATTCAAGCAACACTCTCATTACAACTGGCGTACACTATGTTTGATTAGTTTTTTTGTTAAAGTTTAGTGAAAAACCGATAAGAATGACCACTGCATGTATGAGTTAGAATGCATATACAGTAAAGGTAAATATCCTAGTAAGTGGACATATATATATGTGTGTGTGTGTGTGTGTGTGTGTGTGTGTGTCTGTGTGTGTGTGAAAAATATTAAACTTCATATAAAACATGTGATGACATATACCTACGATCTCAATGGAATAAGCTACCTTGTATGACTATCTATGTAAAGTTATAGGAGCAATATATATATCTATATAGATATGGTAATGTTTGTATGTCTCACAAAAAATACAAACCATCTTGAGACATGTGATATAAGAGTTTAATAAAGGAGAAAAAACTTAATATATGGGATTATTTGTAGTAATCTTAAAAACACTCATATATTGGATATGAAGTGGAAAGTGCTAAGTCACGTTTAAACATAGAGCCTTAGTAAAACACTTTTATGGATCCCTTTGATAAAGTAGAAGCCATGTTAGGATAGGGTTACTATATCCCTTTATGGACACAACAAGACTCTTACAGGTCCACTTCAATATTACAGTTTCATGGATAGTCTAAACACTACCCTGTTATCATAAAATGTTGAATGCATTGAACAATTGTCACATGTACTAAATTATTTTAATAGGTACGACTTCACTTAAAGGGTAATTTTCTTGTTATTAGTCACTTGTAACTAGGAATAGGTATATGTCATATTATGATAGCGACGATTATAGTTTTAAATTTGATCAAGTATGGCAGAGTAAAGAAGTTTTAATGCACCTATCCATTTTTCTTTATTTGGTAAATTTGGGGTACATTACAAATATCTTCCTTTTTCAATAAGGAATTCATCTCCATGAGCCCTACCTTGTTTCTTAAGTATGCAAACTTTTTCATCTTGGACAAAGGATTTATGAAAATATTTTCTATCTTCTCATCTGTGGAGATATATTGGAGAACCACTTCTCTTTTATGGACTTCATCACAGAGAATGTAATTCTTGATCTCAATGTACTTCGATCTGTCACGGGAAACCAGTTTTCATTGAAAGCTTCATATAGCTATGATCATTACAATATATCATGGTTGAGGTCAACACTTTTGTTTCTTTCTATATCATGATATCATGGCAAGGCTCAAACTGGAACATATCCAAGTAACACTTCTTCTGTCATCTTGAGAGTTTTCCCCAGATTTCTTGAGAGTTTTCATAGAAACTGTTCACGACGATTCTACTATATATGAGATACTCTACATCAATTTGTTTGAATCCATAAAAGGTCTTCTTATATCTGCATACATGGGTCTCTTTCTAGTATAATCTTCTTTCTCACTTTCTTTATTGGGAAGAACATTCTTTTACATGTAAATTCCAATCCATGGATACTACATGAGGTATATATGGAACAAGTTGTTGTCATAGTCTTCTCTCTCGTTCTGGAAGAACCTATGAATCTTGAAATGCTTCCATTCATAAGTCTTTTTCACAATTTTCTTTATTATAACTTCCATTTATTCTGCTTGATTGCTTCTTGGTGAGTTCAAACAAAGGTGGTAGACTTTGTTATTCTCGGTATAATAAATGGTTGTTCAAGATTTTTCTTTTCTTTCTTGGAATCTTCATGTTGTTCCTCATGTTTCATTTTAGCTCTTGGGTCCATGGAGTATTCTATAGATTCCATGACCTGAAGATTCCAACTTATTCCTTTCATCATAGGATCATGGATGTATATGGACAACCAATAATACTTTAAGGATTGTTTTCGAAGAAGATTTCTTCTAAAGTCAAATTGAGCACATGCTACTTTTCATGGCTACTACTTTCAATGGGAACATGGATAGATACTTCATAATCCTCAATGGATCATATTATTAAGGATTAGATCCATCCTAATCCTTTATTCATGCATGAATGCATGCTCTTCTTTTGGAATTCTGTAATAATCTCCCTCCATCTGAGATAGTCCACGCTTTCGTCTTCATTCTTATTGCCTTCTGCAAGGTGTCACTTGGTCTTTTTCTAATTTCCTCTGTTTTGACTTCTTCTAGGTCTCTTCAGGTTTGATTTTGATTTTGGATTATTCGATAGTTGTTACTTATATAATATCTTCCACAGGAATTGGTACCAAATATTGTCAACACACTTCATCTTTTCATGTGTATTTCTTGATTTGTAGTCATCGTAATAACAATCATTATCATTTTGTTATTCCATAGGTATTGTTTCCCATGAACATATTTTCTTCTAAGAAATAGATATACATGATATGTATAGGAACTATATAAACATGATATATACAAGATCTTTGAAGAATATTGTTACCTTGACTTAGAAGAGAAAGTTTGTTTTATCCCGCTTAACTTTCTTTGAGGGTTCCCTTTCTTCGACAACTATTGTTTCGTCTATTTTGTTCATTTTCATTGACTCAAGACAATGGTTCCTATAGTAACCATATTTTCGATAGTTGAAGTATTGTATCTTTTACATATCCTTTTATTTATTTGGTTTCTTACTTGAGCCAAACTTCTTCATATTCCCGGAATTCTTGAACTTTGTTGTGAAAGCTTGATCATTGTGTTTCTTTTGGCATTTTTCTTTTGCATTAATCATTGATTCTTCTTGTGCAAAAAAATTCCAAAGTTCTTCAAATGTGGGATACTCATTTCTTGTGTTCAAGCTTGCTAAAAATGCATCCCATGTCTTGGGAAGTCCATTGAGTACTATATTTATCATTTCCTTCTCTGAAATGATTTATTCAATAGCTTGTATTTGATCTCTTAACTGAGAGATTCTCACAAGGTATGATGTTATGTTGTCATCATCATTCATTTTCATGTCACAGATCTCATTCTCCAGACTCATTACTTGTCCAACGTTTCTGAAGAAGAGGAGGTTAGTTAGGGAATCATACATATTCTTAGATGAGTCAAGATGAGAGATGTAGGATATCAAGTGGTATTTTACAAAGTCCACTATGATACTCATGGCATTGATGTCATTTTCTTTGAACTTCTCCATAATTGCAACATTTTGAGGTTCCTTCTCTTTAAATTCTTCAAACTGTGGTTCCAAAATATTTCCTTTTATGACATTCAACACTTTATTCTTCGAAAGGATGAGAACAATCCTTTTCTTCCATTCTGTGAATTTAGAATCCCCTGCTAACTTGTTTTCTGACTTCATAGAGTAATTCATGACTGTTTTGACTTGGTCAATCTTTGACTTTGACAACAAACTCAAGTTGACATCTTATCTTGCTAAGAATGAGGTGTGATAGGTTAGGATGCACTATGCTATCCAAAAATTAGGTCAATATATTCACTTAAGTTGCCTCAACAAGAGGGTTAGGGTTTCTTTGTTGCAACCAAAAATTTGACTGCAACTGCAATTGTAACTAAGCAAATCCTCCAAATATATCTTCCAGTGGTTAGACTGTCTGAAGATAGTGTGGGCCCATAACCTATTATAAATAAAAGTTGTGTTCATTTAACCATAAACAATATAGCAATATTGTCACCCAAACATAGGTCGAAGCCATCCCTAAGCACCTTAACCTTGAAAAAGAATAATTCTGGAAGAAAACATTAGGCCTAATATCCAATGAAGGTACCATATCACTCTTTAGAGTTAGCATACCAAGTAGAAATTCCAAACCATAACCAAGAGAGAGTCCAATACTGAAACTGGAAATACAAGTTGTTGTAGCTACAACTGCAACTACTCTCCAAACTTGTGCACAACTAAATTTCTGCAGTTGCGATTTGTGTGTCTCGAAATGATCTCTGGAATCTTGTATTTATATTGTTCCTCCTTAGCTATATGGGCTGACATCTCATTTTGGAGGATAAAAACTCAATATTCAATATTTCCTTTAGCCGACTTGTCTTCTAGGGTTATGTCCAATGCTTTAGGGTTTCTTCTTACTTCCCAGAATATTCTATTCTTTTCAGGGTTACATGTGGAGGTTAATACCTCCCGCAACTACCATAATATCAACACAACTATCTTTAGCTAGAATGTGTTGTGAGTGGTATTGTGGAGAGACATCCATTTGAAATAAAACATTTATTTACATTTGTGCCCTTTGAAATGTCTTTCATCATAGTTATAACAAAGTTTTAGGCATTGCCATTTTCCTATCTCTTTGGGAGACAACTTTTGGATTCTTAATGGTATAAAGGTGGAGGAGCTAGGGGCAATGGCAACTCAATGGCTAGTTCAAGTAGAGAATAAGGGTCTTTTTTTCTGATCATTGATCACCATCTCAACTTCTTTATCTTAGTCACAAGCTTTCAACCAATTTTTTTGGGTGCTACATTGTGACATGTGCTCTAATATCCTCCTTAAGATAATTGATGAAACATACTTTGGAAAATAAATTGAATAGGTCTTATGTGTATATTTTTAATTTCTCAAAGGCCATAATATAGTCAATGGCTATGTCTGTTTGGAGAAAATAATGAATTTCACTTTCAAAACAAACACAAAGGACCTTTAGAAACTAGGTCCAAGCAATGTAGCCTTCATAATATTTCTTATATTGTTTCCACTATTGACAATGTTTTGAATCTAGATATAAGACCCCCAATTTTAGTTTATATAGGTCATTAGTAATGTCACTGAGAGATACATAGTGTTCCATTTGGGTAACCCAACCTAAGATCTTGCAACCATCAAACTTGTTCATGTCCACATTTGGAAGGTGATGCCATGAATTATGATGTTGAAAAGGTGGGTGATGGGAATCCACGAAGAGTGTGTGAGTATCCTACTCTTTCTGTATTCAATATTCCTCGTTGCTTGGATTTATGTTTGGATTTGACATATTCATAATCAATTCTATACATTTATATAGATACCAACATGTTTACAATCCCTTGACCTTGGTTGTCAATCTCTTTGAATGAAGACTTAAAAATAAAACTTGGTGTCAATTTGTCGGTGTTTAGAGTGGAGGTACTAGGGTTGGTTCATAGTGGTTTCCATGATATGAGTATGGACCATGGGACCACTTAGGACCCTATCAAAATGTTAACCCCAACTAAGCTCACTATAACCTATGTCTCAAGGGTCTTATGAGATATACTACTAAAATTGTATTATCGAGTGAACATAAAAATGTTGATAAAGAGATATACCCATGCAATCAACACGACATAAGGAATATTTTGGTATAGGTCTCTCACAATGTTGTTGGAAGGACCCAAAATATTTTTTTGGAGTACTAAACCTATGGGACTATTATTCATGATTGATTATTATTATGGTGACAAAATATCAATTTTCCTTCTCCATGCAAAGATGTAGGAATTATGTTGGTTAATCACTGTGGATGTTAGGGTTTGTAGGTTCTGAAATATAGAGGAGAGTTACTTACTATAATGAGGATGGTGTCAGTGCTTTGCTGTGATGAGGACGAATTACATTTATGACTTTGAATTTTCTATGCTAAAGCCAGTTCTCATAGGCGGATTCGACCGATTGAACACGAGTGTGATGAGGACGATATACATTTATGACTTTGAGTCTACCAGATGGAGCAACGAACCTGACATGCCTGTAGCTCGAGACTTATTTTCTTGTTGTGTCTCTTCTTCCATCGGACTTGTCTACATCACTGGCAAGATGAATGAGCATTCCAACATTCTAGTGGCTGCAGAAGCTTATAATGTGGAGGAAGAGAAGTCATAAATTTTTCCTCCTATGATCCAACCGCACAACTAGGGATGCCTCGATGTTTTCATGGAAGGTAAATTATTGGTGTTAAGCAGAGAAAAATTCGACAGAAGTGCAGAATGCTTCAACCCGAGTGGGGGAACGTGGAAAGATATGTTTAATATCATGGGAGATCTATGGAGAAATTGTGTGACAACTGCTTCTTCTTCCAGGGAGTTGTACACGTTTACTGCACAAAAACAAGAGGTGATGAAGTATGATGGTGAGAAAAATGTTTGGACTATTTTAGCATATCTTCCACAATATATTCACCAGTTTAACTATACTACACAGTGTCGTGAATGGATTTTTGTAAGCACAGTGGACACCCGTTTCTTCCCCAATAAACACATGTCTTATCTGTTTAACCCATTAACACTGCTATGGATTGAAGTTAATGGTGATGGTGAGGAAGGCTTCGAGGGCATGTTCGTATGTGCAACAACCGTGGAGATTTTAATGTGATTAGTGAAATAAAGTGATTTTGTTTCTATCCAGTTATTTGTTGTGTAATTTTTGTTGTCCTTTGCTCGAGTTATTTGTGTTAGAATTGTAAATGCAGAAAACACAATTCACATATGATAATTAACAGTCACACAAATAATAAACACAGTGATTTCACGTGGTTCAACCAAACCTTAGGCTACGTCCACCAAGCATAGGCATCAATTGTCTTGTTATTGAGATCATGGAGATTGCATCAGATTGGCAAGTTCTCACCCTGTCTCTCACGCTCAGTCATTTTCCACTACAGACTTACATGTTTTTATATACATTCACACAAGAAACTAATTATTAAATGAAATCCCTATCCATATTCTAACTTGGTCTATTTGGTTGTAACCAACGTAGAATAATAAGATCCAAATTCATCCTTTAGAGGAATTCTTTGTCACCAAATCCCAACAATCTCCACCTTGACAACAATTAACCTAATACCTTTCTCCTTCCTTTTTTTCATCACCTTTTCAACAAGCCAAGAGAAGCCGATCACCATTGTAGCTTCTCTAATAAAACGGGTTTCATGATCTCGCCTGCGTGACTTTCACGAGTTTGTAGTTTTTGAGGGGTCACTCCACCTCCAACATGTCTTCCACAACTGTGTTGTGATACATATTTAGTGATAGATCTCCTCCTATCCAAAACACCTATAAAATATACATTACAATTATCACAAACCATCTCAGTGTAACCATTATAGGTGACATTTGTGCTTCTCAAATGCCAAAGCACCCATTTCACTACAACACTTGAGTCTGTCACGTATCTGACCACATCATTAGCATGTGAAACATCTGGTCTTAACCATTTCATCACATACAACATACCTCCTACTGAACTTACACGAAACATAACCTTTTCTTCTTTATAGACAGGCCCTATGCTTGAAGAAAACTTATAATGTAAAGCAAGAGGGATAAAAACTAGTTTTACAATGTTCATACTGAACTCCAACCACAGTTTACCATTACCATCTCTATGTACTTCCATGCCCATAATTTGTTTTTCTACTCCTTGATCCCTCATCTGAATTGTCTTGTCCAACCGAATCATTTTCTTACTGATTTTATCCATGATTCGGCTTGCATCGATCATATCATCAACAAATAATATCAATACTGTGAATGTAATATAAACCGTATAGTCATTCCTACCCATTGAAATTTTTTGACTCACTATGAAGGATTCAAACCTCTTGTATATTTTCCTGGGTACCATTAGGCCATATAATGAATTATCTAGTGTTGGTCACTATAATTGCTTATTTGATTAAACAATCAAGTGCTACATAAATTGTCAACCCAGGGAAGTCTGTTTATTTCAAAGGTAACCACGCACTATATATGCTCAATCTCAAAAGAAACCAAGAGTTGTAGTACAAATATATTAATCACACTTGCCTTGAACAAACTGAAGTTCTAACTTGAATTACAGGAAAGCAACCTACCTATTGCAGGGCTCAAAGTTTAAAGAAATGATTAATTGAAGAATCCTAGATTACATTAAAATAACAATAAGGTACTGCAACAGGAAAGACCAACTATTCTGTAACCAGAGAACAGGACCCTATTCCCAAAGAAGGAATCTTCAGCACCTGTTTCTGATCATCACACTTCATGAACTCATTGCTTAACTGAAATAATTGACATACACACTAAAGGCTGTCTATCTCTTAACAGAGAACATGACCCTATTTCCCAAGCAGGAAACTTCAGCACCTGTTTCTAATTAGCACACTTTCATGAACTCATTAATGCACTGAAGGCTAACTATCTCTAACAAAGAACATGACCCTATTTGCTAAGAAAGAAACTTCAACACCTGTTTCTGATTAGCACACTTTCATGAACTCATTAATGCATTGAAAGCTAACTATCTCTAACAGAGAACAGGACCCTATTTCCTAAGCAGGAAACTTCAGCACCTGTTTCTGATTAGCACACTTTCATGAACTCATTAATGCACAGAAGGCTAATTATCTCTAACAGAGAATAGGACCCTAATTCCCAAGTAGGAATCTTCAGCACGTGTCCCTAATTACCAAGATTTCATAAATTCATCAAACAAGATTGCTAACTAAAAATGATTAACAGTTACCCAAGCATGAATCACATGAAAACAATGTAACATTCAGTAAAGCAGAGTTTCAACAAGACATAGTTTAGTAAAGTAGTGTTTCAGCAAAACAGAATTCAATAAAGTAGTGTTTCAACAAAACATAATTTAATCAAGGCATAAACAGAAATCACACTAACACACTACAAATCTAACGGGTGAATCTTGTGAAGAAGGAGGGCCCTCCCTTCTAACAAGATTCCCCTGAAATGAAAGGAACTAAAGATAAATGCTCAAAAAAATCTTTTATTCATCTTTCAACTGTGTTACATTACAATCTGAAGTAAAACACGTCCCTCTCTGTAAATCCTTTCTTAGTACAAAAAAAACAAAGCCCCCCTCGAATGGTGATTTCCTCTTATTTAAAGAGGAGGATCCCTTTGATACAATTTAATCAACTAATTACAGGTGTACATCTGAGTCCTATTCTTAGTCAGATCAAATTTCTAAACTGGAATAGGATATCCTAGTCTCCTGCAACATAATGCTATTATAAGTGTTGAGGGAGGTGTTGTTGTTGCGGCTGGAGTAACAACTTCTTCATTTGTCTCTTGTTACTGTCATTGTATGTTGTTTCAGCATCGCAAATTGTAGGCTATTTCAGCCACGGGATTTGCATTCTGACTGTTTCAGCATCGCTGACCACGGACTGTGTAACAACTTCTACTGTGTTTTAGCATCGTTGACCACGGACTGTGTAGCAACTTCTTTTGTGTTTCAGCATCGTTGACCATGGACTATGTAATAGCTTCTTCTGCGTTTCAACATCGTTGACCACGGACTGTGTAACGGTTTCTTCTATATGAGTTTCTATTTCAGCCACAGGGTTTGCATGCTTTAATTGTTTCAACAACAAGCCTCAATGCTAATCTGCAGTTCGAATTGTTTCAGCACTTATACATTTCTGATCAAAGGTTAAGTACGAGAGTAATGTAAAATTATATGAAAAATAGATTAAACATATAGTAAAGAGAAGAGACGTTGTATACCTTTGGAAAGATAGGGTAAAGTGATAATATGAGTTTAAATGTGAGTGAAACAAGAGTGTAATGGTGGCAAAAAGGTACATTGTATGGTCCTAACATCTAGCATGCAAACAAATTTATCGTTGTGATCTTGAATCAACCCTTTTTGTTTTTCCATACATACAATATCTCTGTCAATGATGACCTTGTGAGAAGTAGGATCCCACACACAACATCCTTTTATACCATCATCATAACTTGCAGAGATATAAAACAAGAAGGAATTCAACAACAAAGATTTTAAGTCTGGAAATGATTTACTGCTTACCAATAACTTGAATTCTTTCTTTATCTTATGAACTTGATGTTTCTTCCATAAACAAGAAGATACATATGTCACTTCAGATGCTACTTCAGTAGTCCCCTCCATCTTATAAAGGTTATCAACCTTTGTTTCCTTCATCACTACTAAATTACCTTTCGACAATGTAAGAGCTCCACCTTGACCTGTATACTTATATCCACAAGAATCCAACACCCCCAATGAAATAAAATTTGATTTAAGCTTAGGTGCATATCTAACATCTGTTAATTCCCTAACAATAGCATCGAACATCCTGATTCTAATACTGTCAACCCCAACAATTTTATAGGGAATACCATTTCCCATAAACATTACACCCTCATGAACAGATTGGTAAGAAATGAACCAATTTCTATGTGAGCACATGTGGTGGGAGGCACCTGAATCTAACTTCCATTCTTATTGATATTGTAAATTACTAGAAACGAACAAAACTTGATCAATCATACCTGAATTTGTTACATCCAAATTTGCTTCTTTCATAATGTTTTCCTTAAATTCCTTTCTCTTCCAATAATCTTTCTTGAGATGTCTTATTCTTCCACAGTACTAGCATTTCTCTTTAGCCTTTCCATGTCTTGACTTAGATCAAGAAAAACTTCTCTCATTCTTCTCTTTAGTTCAACCTCTGACCAACATCGCTTATGAAGTTGAGGTTTCTTTACTAGATTTTATCCTCATCTCCTCAGCCAAAAAATCTCCCACAACAGAGTCATAATCCAAAAAATCTGCTGAGCTAAAGCTAATAGAGGTGACTAGATTATCCCAATACTTAGAAAATGAACACAATAGTGTAATAGCCTTACCCTCATCTTCGAATTTAACTTCCATACCAGTCAATTGAACTATAAGGATATTGAAGGTATTTAAATGGTTAACAACTTTTGTACCTTCTTTCATCTGCAAACTGTACAACCGTCTCTTCATGTATATTATGCTTGTCAAGAACTTCATCATATATAGGCTTTCCAACTTGATCCATAAGCCTGATGTTGTGTCCTCTCCTATGATATTAAACAAAACCGCATCCGCCATACATAATCGAATGGTACTAATAGATTTTGCATCCATATATTCTCATTTCCATTCTGTCATGGATGTTGGTTTCTTTGACTTGCCTGCCAATGCTTTTTTCAACCGTTGTTGAACTAGTAAATCCCGCATCTTAGGCTTCCAAATCTCAAAGTTGTTTTTACCGCTGAAATTTTCAACTTCAAACTTCAAACTTTGCATCTTATCCATTAGCAGAAAAAACCTCAAAATGCCCAAATCACTGCTTATAATAACCAAAAGTCCCTTTTTAAAAAATATTGTGGAGGATTAATGGTAAAATCTTCACAAGGTTTTAATTAAAAAAAAGGTTTAATCCAAAAAACCTTTTAATAAAAAAAAGGTTTAATGAAAATCTTTTAAAAAACAAAAGATTCACTTTTTAAATTTTAATTCCTCCACTCCTTTAAAATATCATATTTCAAATATAGTACTTCCTTTTAAAGCAGCCTCCATGTCACTTTAAAAAACATGTCCTTTTAAAAAAGCATGGAAATTTCACTTTAAAAACATGCCCTTTTAAAACCATGCGAATTTAATTTAAGAGATCGCATGACTTTTATACTGAAGTGAGTTTTCGCACCTCATGCTACTACTGGAGTGCAGAGAGTCTGCATCTTACGATATACTTGGAGTGCGGAAATTTTTAAATATTTATGCACTGTAACACATAGATGGAGTGCAGAAATTCCAGGTTTTCAAACATGCGTAAAGTGTGAGTGGTATGTCCTCGCACCCTTCTAGAGGAGGGACTTGCGGTGATGTAGAAATCTACGCACGTCACTTCTGTGGTTCTTCCGATAATTTGAATCTCCTCCAACGATCTCTAACGAGATCTAATACCACTTGTTAGAATTGCAAATGCGGAAAACACAATTCCCATATGATAATTAACAATCACACAAATAATAAACACATATATTTCACGCATTTCACCAAAACGTTGGGCTACGTCCACCAAGCATAGGCATTGATTGTCTTATTATTCAGATTATGGAGATTACATCAGATTGACAAGTTCCCTTTCTATCTCTTACACTTAGTCATTTGCCTCTATGGGATTACATGTATTTATATATGTTCACACAAGAAACTGATTATTAAATGCAATCCCTATCCATATTCTAACTTGGTTTATTCTGTTGTAATCAACACATGATAATAGGATCCAGATCCATCCTTTATAGGAATTCGTTGTCACCAAATCCCAACAATTTGTTGTGTAATGTGGTAATGTGTTTGTGATATTGTTGTTGTTATATATGTGTAAAACTTGTGCGAATGTTGGTTCTATAAAATGGAGTAACTTACCTTCAAATTTGTGGCGATTTGAGTTACTGTTTGTTATAATTTATGGTGATTTCTTGTTGGTTATTCAATGTATGAAAGGGACATTTTCTTTACACAATTTTACATTCTAAGTTTTATTTCTTCATATTAGAAGAACAAATCAACCTTCTATCACATCACACTTGAACATGTTTAGAGAGACATGAACAAGAAAGTTTATTATCCAAAGCCAGGATTGAATTAAAAGAAAACATCTGAGAATATATATATATATATATATATATATATATATATATATATATATATATATATATATATATATATATATATATATATATATATATATATATATATATATATATATATATTGTTTCTCTAAATTCCTAAAATTCCCGTATTTTATTTAAGATTGTATACAAATTTTGATATAATTTTATTATCACATAAAATAAAAAAATATTATCGGTATATTATGATAGAAATTGATATTTTTTTTCAATATTGTATAATTATACTCAAAAATATAATTATACATTTTATTTTAATAAATATTATTCTATTCACCCCTTTCGTGCTTGTACAAGTATAGGTACAAGTTACGATTTTCACTGTGTAATTTGTTTCAAGGATTAATAACTTTAATGAATTTTAACCTTATTCTTTGTTCTGGAAATCCGGTAATTAATCTATCTAAAACCCCTCATTTTCGAATTAAAAAAAGAACAGGGATTTAGGTATCCAGAACCCTGTTATGGTTTCATTGTTATTTGTCATCAATCCTGTAATTCATTTTATAAGTATGAGGGCACAAATCTCCTAGCATTGTCTGTGATACGAATTTGTGCATTTTCTGTGGAGTACATTTTATATTGTACACTATTTATAATTCTGGGTTTACGATTGCTTCTTGTTATTTTATTTTTCGGAAAAGATTGATTAAAGTTTGATTACTATAATATAATGATGGGACCCTTGTTTAACTGCAAGGGTACCCATCAGGAAATCCTTATCCCACTCCACCCCTTCGGGTCTATGGATGACTTTCTCATTGATGCAAAGAGGAAAGACGATATTTTCTCCCAAAACCACAAGCTAAGTGTAGTCTTTATTTTCATCTGTGTTACTTCCTTTTGTAATCATTTTGCCCTGGTAATTATTCTACATTGAGTATTTGAAATTTTGTTTACTTCCAATTAAATACTAATTATATTTTTCTTGGTCTCCTTACAGGACTGTGCACATTCGAAATCCCCAGATTCCAGGACAACTTCCTGTGCAAAAGGTACTCAGGTTCCATTTTATAATGCTCTTAAAATATTAACCTAGGTTCTATCGAATGAAATGGTTTTGCCCTAGAATACCGTTATCATGGGAATTTATACCAGACTCCGATATCAATGATTTATTTATATATTCAGTTTGTGTTATGTAGATTTGAAGACTTATTTAATTATCGGTCCGACTCTGGGATATGAAACATGTATGTATGTATTTACAATACCAAATCCTTTCCTCTGCGTTATTGTAATGAAACAAGACTGTAACTATTGGCTCCAATGTATAGCCACATTAAATGGAAAAATTGAATCTCAAGTTATGTAGCAATCAATCATTATTTTATGTGTATTAGATATTTTATAACTCGGGAAGCTAATTCGGTAGCAACATGTACTCATATAATGAAATTCTATTTTATACCCCTTCTGGGTCTACTTTTATCTTTATAAAATTCGAACGTTCTTTAGTTATTCATATAGATGTGCATCTTCCAATCCACATAAATATGTATATGCATATATATTTATATGTTTCCAAAATTTATGTCTACTACTTTCACAGTTAAATATTAATTGAATCTGATTATCTATATGTATGTGTTTTCACGTCTGGTAGAGGTTAAAACGACCCTGAAAATATTCTATTTTATTTACTTATAGACATACCCCATGTATCCGTTGTAACCAACACATAGTAGCTCTATTTGTTCATTTATTAACAAAATAAATTTGTTCCTCTAATGACGGCAACCGCACTCTCAGTAGTCGGTCGCTCCACCAGGACCTTCTCACTCCACGGCCCGAAGAGTCGCTGCTCTTCCAACTCCTCACCGGGAGTTCTATCACCCACAGTCTTCTCGGGAATCTTCCCTTTCGGAACTCGGGAAGTCGGGTCTCGCGGACTCGCGAACCTTGTGCGCACTTCCCGTGCAACAAGAAACCTCCGAATCCCGATCCGCGATGTCAACGGTCAGCGCTCTTGATCTCGGGGATTGTCCTATCGGGAAATCGTCGGGTGTGAGGCAGGGTGATACTTACCTTTTGAATCCCCGAACACCGATGTGCCGAGATGCCTCCATGCATCCCCCACTGACGTCCGGGTCCCACACTGCCACGTCACGTCGGGACTTCGCGACTCGCGAATCCGCGACTCCCAATACTCTTGCCTTTGGGAACCCCGAATGCTGAAATTCCGATATTCCAGATTTGTGCCACCTGTCCGCGCTCGGATCAACGGCCTCGATCAAATCGGGAAATCGCCCTTCGCGATTTCAATGTGCATGGGATCCTTGCCCCGTAAACCCCGATTTGCCGATGTGCGATGGAAAT
>ML782639.1:642341-662533 GCA_009831015.1 Picea engelmannii | reverse complement strand
GAAAAGAGAAACCAAGAGTTCAACTACTTAGCCGCCTCGACGCACTCTATGCGGAGGTATTCGACTGCACTCGATGCAGGAATCTCACGGCTCAAGCAGAGAAACAATTGAACCTCATTCTCTCAGGTTCCTAACCTGATAAGAAATCACATATGCAGCATACAAAAGATACGCATAAAATGAAGCAAGTAAACAAAAGCATAACATCAGCAATACGAAAGTATCAAACACATCCATGGCGATTGAATCAGGCTCTTCCTATTAATTCAATGACTGTACATGGAGTTTCTTCACAGGCTCTCTCTTGGCTCTGCTTTCTCTTGCTCCTGTATGAATGAATGAGGATCTGAATTATGTTACAATGATACACGGGAGGGTGTCTATACTCCGTTTTCCCTCTCTAAAGCTAAAACTGTCTAATCTACAGTTAATTCCTATCTAACAACATTAATTCACATAAATGCCTTCCTATCTACTAATACAATACAACTGCGCTTGGCTTTGAATGCCTCATCCAAACGACGACGCAACAATCTCCAAAGCATTTCAAAATGTGCGTGCTGGCACTGTCCAGCTGTAGGTTCTTTTCTCCATGCGCGCGGGCTCGCTTGATGACGTGTGGATGCTCCTGCATCATCTAACAACTAACACATAGTAGCTTATTACTTCATTCATTAACAAAATGAATCTATTCGTACAATAGGTAACACATAGTAGTCTTATTACTCCATTCATTAACAAAATAAATCCATTCCTACAATAGATAACAATAATTCTATTACTTCATTCGTCGACAAAATCAAACCTCCAAGGATTCAACCTATAATTCATTTTATCCCACTTAGCCATTATCTAACAAGATCATTCATATCATTTTACTAATTCATACGTAGATGCGTTCTATCAACTATAAAACCATAGGTCATCCATCCAGGAAAAATAATGTATACTACCAGCTATTTATTCAACATAAATTCAAACAGGGAAGAGTAGATGAACATATATGAACAAGTGATGAAACAACAAAGGGAACAACTAGGTTCCTCCCAACCATAGAACAAAACAACCAATCTACTTTCTCTGTTCACCCCCTAGCCTGACCATGAATCCATGAGGGAGAACTCCATAACTCCTCCTTAGCTATAGCCCTTCTTTAGTTTCAGATAAAATCTTCTCATTGCCTCGCACTCAGAAAATAGTGCTCATAAAAACAAGTGATAATCCTCTTCCCCCCCCCCAGCATACTAGGCAGTGTCGTGCCTCCTCCCATATGCTATATATCCAAAAGCATTTGTGCCTAAGTATTTTCCCCTTGGGAATTTTCATAGCTTTACAAATCCATGATTTGAGGGGCTTCCAATAGCTAAATTCTTGATTTTCCACTTGTAACATTTAGCCCCGAGGTAGTTCCAACATGTTCCCCACTCATGGAGTCATGTTAAGCTGATTTCAACCTGGCTGTTCCATTTGTCTCTCAACAATAATTATCATTTTTTTTGTTTCTTACAAGTTTCATAGTCAAAGAGTTGGTTTGGGAAATCAAATCTTTGCCCAACAGTCATAATCATAATTTACAATTAACTAAATTTGAAATTCAGAATTGGCATAAATGGAAATATTTTTCCAATTTTGAATTTACCAAAAACAGAAATAAATTGCTAAGTATTTTCAGACTTAATAATATTTTTTTGGGGGGGATATTACAACACTCTTCTTTCAAGCACCAAAATCATGTATTTATACAACAATTCAAAGTCATTTGGTCTATTCCATAGAGTTTCTTCAAGAAAAAATTCAACTTATTGTTCCATTTGACCTACCCTCATGATTAAAACTATCATGCCATAAACATCCTCTGGGGTGACATTGTTTTTGAGATTTGGAGCAGTGGTGTCTACGGTTGGGTGGAATGTCCTTGGTCTGCAACCAGTTGGTGTCATCTTTCATAAAGATAAGTGCTCTCTATTATGGTATCATTTACATGTATATGAATGTATTTCCACTATGTATTTTAATTATCGTTTAACTAAATCTTAGATCATGCATGCTCGCTAGATAATGTTGTGCATGTCACTAAATATTGTATCTTATGCGTTCTTATTAATTGAAGAAGGTATCAGTAAGAATACTACTTCCAAGTGTGGGATTGAAGGTAGTATGGCTCGTCCTGTGGGTGGGTGGGTATGTTGCAGTCACACATGGGATGAGAGCCTTCCCTATGTCCAACATAGCTACAATCGAGACCTTCATAACTCAACTGACCACAGCCCCGTTCGGGTGGGGTTGGCATTCCAACCATTGGGTCCCATAGATGTTTCACTTCCCCTTGTGGTCACCTCGACCAACTCATCTCTTGCTCCAACTGAAGCTGACAAAGCCACTTGGTTCATTGAGCAGATCCAACATATTCGCCAATAGTATAAGGATATCCTACAGAAGTCCAATGAAAAGTACAAGCAGCGCCATGATCAACATCGGGTGCCACATAAGTTTTAGGTGGGTGACAAAGTTTGGTTTCACTTGCCGAAAGAACGCCTTACAGGACCCCATCAGAGTCATGTTAAGTTGATTTCAACCTGGGTGTTCCATTTGTCTCTCAACAATAATTATCATTTTTTTTGTTTCTTACAAGTGTCATAGTCAAAGAGTTGGTTTGGGAAATCAAATCTTTGCCCAACAGTCATAATCATAATTTACAATTAACTAAATTTGAAATTTGGAATTGGCATAAATGGCAATAATTTTCCAATTTCGAATTTACCAAAAACGGAAATAAATTGCTAAGTATTTGCAGACTTAATAATATTTTTTTGGGGGGGATATTACAACACTCATCTTTCAAGCACCAAAATCATTTATTTATACTGCAATTCAAAGTCATTTGGTCTATTCCATAGAGTTTCTTCAAGAAAAAATTCAACTTATTGTTCCATTTGACATACCCTCATGATTAAAACTATCATGCCATAAGCATCCTCTGGGGTGACACTGCTGTTGAGATTTGGAGTAGTGGTGTCTATGGCTGGGTGGAACGTCCTTGGTCTGCAGCCAATTGGTGTCATCTTTCATAAAGATAAGTGCTCTTTATTATGTTATCATTTACATGTATATGAATGTATTTCCATTGTGTATTTTAATTATCGTTTAACTAAATCTTATATCATGCATGCTCGCTAGATAATGTTGTGCATGTCGCTAAATATTGTATTGTATGTGTTCTTATTAATTGAAGAAGGTATCAGTCATAATACCACTTCCAGGGGTGGGATTGAAGGTAGTATGCCCCGGCCTGTGGGTGGGTGGGTATGGTGCACTCGCACATGGGATGAGAGCCTTCCCTATGTCCAACATATCTACAATCGAGACCTGCATAACTCAACCGACCACAACCCCTTTCGGGTGGGGTTGGCATTCCAACCATTGGGTCCCATAGATGTTCCACTTCCCCTTGTGGTCACCTTGACTGACTCATCTCCTGCTCCAATTGAAGCTGACAAAGCCACCCGATTCATTGAGCGGATCCAACATATCCGCCAATAGGATAAGGATATCCTACAGAAGTCCAATGAAAAGTACAAGCGACACCATGATCAACATCGGGTGCCACATAAGTTTCAGGTGGGCAACACAGTTTGGTTTCACTTGCAGAAAGAATTCCTTATAGGACCCCAAGAGAAACCCTAAGTTCTATGCAGACGGAAATATATCTGGAACGAGTGAGGAGCTACTATGCTTGAGTCAAAAAGATCGGAGGGATGGGAGAAATCATTTAAATAGTGACATCTTCGTAATAACGATACATGACCTTGTGAAGGGCACCTGTGAAAGGCTACCTCTTATTGATGATCCCTGCTTTGCTGGATTACCAGGATGTGTCAGTGTGTTGTTGTGAACCGGAAGTTGGTTCTCATAGGCGGAATCAACCAGTTGAACATTTATTACTTTGATTCTGCTAGATGGAGAAGTGGAGCTGACATGCCTACAACTCGATCCTTCTTTCCTTGTTGTGTCTCTTCTTCCACCAAACTTGTCTACGTTGCTGGCAAGGTGAATGAGTGTTCCAACAGTCTAGCGGTTGCAGAAGCTTATAACGTGGAGGAAGACAAGTGGGACATTCTGTCTCCTATGATCTAACCTCACAGCTAGGGATGCCACGGTGTTTTCATGGAAGATAAATTCATGGTGTTAAGCGGAAGCGAATTTGACAAAAGTGTAGAAGTTTTCGACCCGAGTGTGGGAATGTGGGAATATATGTTTAATATCATGGGAGATCTATGGAGAAGTTCTGCGGTGGATGCTTCATCTTCCTAGGAGTTGTACGCTTTTAGTGCAGCAAAACAACAGGTGATGAAGTATGATGGTGAGAAAAACGTTTGGACTTCTGTAGCATCTCTTCCGCAATATATTCACCGGTTTACTTGTACTACACAGTGGCATGACTGGATTTTTGTAAGTGCAATGGACACCTGTTTCTTCCCCGATAATCACATGTCTTATCTATTTAACCCGTCGACATGGTAGTGGATTGAAGTTAACAATGATGGTGAGGAAGGCTTCGAGGGCATGGTCATATGTGTAGCAACCGTGGAGATTTGAATGCGATTAGTGAAATAAAGTGATTTTGTTTCTGTCCAGTTATTTGTTTTGTAATTTTTGTTGTCTTCCTCTCGAGTTATTTGTTGTGTAATGTGGTAATGTCTTTGTGATATTTTTTTTGGTTTTGATGTGTAAAACTTGTGTGAATGTTGGCTTGAGAAAATGGAGTAACTTATCTTCAAATTTGTGGTGATTCAATTTATTGTTTCTTATAATTTATGGTGATTTCTTGCAATGAAACAATCATTTTTTAAAGCAATTTTATATTATAAGTTTTATTTACAAATCAATCTTCTTTCACATCACTTGAACATGTTTAGAGAGACGTGAACAAGGAAGTTTATTATCCAAAACCAGGATTGAATTAAAAGAACACATGTCAGAATATATATATATATATATATATATATATATATATATATATATGATGTCTTCCTCTGAATTCATAAAACTCTTGTATTTCATTTAGGATTGTATACAAATTTTGATATAATTCTACTACCACATAAACTAAACGGTTTGTTTTTATGGGTAGAATATGATAGAAACTGATATTTTTTTCAATATTGTATAATCATACTAAAAAATACATAATTAGGAGACTACTTTCCAGGTCCATATGGAGTGATCAAAGCATCTATGTCTATAATTTTGTTTGCATAAATAAAATTGTTGGACATTTTTTTTTGGAAAAGAAAAATAAATAAAAAACATCTCAAAATCACTATAAAAATACTATTTAAACAAATAGAAAAACATACTAGAATATATATTGAGTTATTTGTAAATACAATTGTTAATAATATTAAATAAGGTATTTTATAAAAAATATAGAAAAAATCATAATTTTTTATTATTAACTATTAGTATATTGTTAACAAAATTATTTTAAAGAACAAGTGGGTGTATTATTTAAAAAAAATATCCCCCTCTCCATTCAGCTAAGGGGAATACCTTTTCGAAGGCCTATGTGGCCTGTTAGACCTATGAATTGATAAATTTTGTGGTAGGATTTCTCCTAATGGTTGTTGATTTTGTTGTTATTAATGTTCTTATTTCTTTTGTTTCTTGTTTTAATTTTGTTGCAATGGCAACTCATTATTTCCAACAGTGTCTTTTTGTAATGGTGGTTGATTTTCTTGTTCTTTAATTTCAAAAACATTGTGTATCTCCACACCATTTTTAGTATTTTTTTTCATTAAAAATGACATCCCTACTTCTAATAACTCTCCTTTTTAGAGGATCCCACAACTAGTAATCTAACTTATTATCAACATATTCCAATAAAATGCATTTCAATGAATTTTCATCCCAAATAAACCTTTGTTTGTAGGAATATGCACATATATTTCACAACGAATTTATTTTAGATGAGTGTAATATAAACTCTTAACGAGGTTGTGGGAGAAAGATTTATTAAGCAGGAAGCTATATGAACAACCTTTGCCAAAAAATACTTAGGCAAATAAGGATTTGAAAGCATACTACTCACCTTCTCCATTATTTCTTGATTCATTCTCCCAACCATTTCATTTTGTTGTGGGGTGCATGGAAATGTTTTTACATGCTTTATACCATGTTTATTACAATGTTATTTGAAAGGATTTAGAGAAATACTCTACACCATTATCTGTTATATTATATCTTAATAATTTTTTAGTTTCCCTTTCAACAACCATATGAAATTTCTGAAGAGTTCCTAGAACTTTATCCTTTCTCTTGATAGGGAAATCCAACACCTTTTTTGATGCAACATCAATAAAAAGTAACAAAAAAAGCATCCCCTCCTAGTGATTTTAACTTAACTCGATGAAAAAACCGAATCTATCAAGTGTATCCCTTTTAGTTCTATCCCTTATAAATGATCCTTTTTCTGTCTACCCATAACACAATGTTCGGAAGTTTTAAATTATGAACGTTTAATCCTAGGAATTTGTTTTTGTTCAGTAAGGATTTTTAGGCCTCTTGCAGTCACATGCCCAAGTCTTTTGTGCCACAATTTTTTTGTAGGATCCTCCTTTGTAACTGTAGCAACAATATGTAATTTCTATAGTTTTGATTTTAATGTGTAGAGAGTGCCTCTTTTCTTCCCCTATGAAACAACCAACGAACCCTTTACAATTTTCTATCTTCCCTTTCCAAACACTATATGGAAGCCTTCATAATATAGGTTCCCGATTAAAACCAAATTCATTCCATGATATGGTACATGTCCGACATGTTTAAGCAATGTAATAAGATCATCTTATGTCTTTATTAGAACATATCCTGCTCCTTCAATATTATAAATAATTTTATTACCTAAGAAAACCTTACCCACATTACCAGATTTATAAGAGATAAAATTTTATGTGCTTGGGGTAGCATGGTAGGAAGATACATAATATAAAATCCAATCACTATCATGACTAGAAGTATAAAGGCATGAATCCTCACAAGAAACAATGATTAATACCTCACCATCTCATGTAACAACAATAGTTTATTTGTTACTGTTGTTGTTGCCTTCCTTTTTCTATCTTTTTAATATCCTGCAATATTTTATGACATGGCCAAGTTTTCCACAATGATAGCAGGTTATTCTTCCATGCCAGGTATTTTACTTGTCTCTAGAGATGGGTCACTTTGATTTCTTTCTATTTAGTTTCTTTCCTCATTCACGAAGAGTTAATGCCTCCATATTTGACATTTTCTCTTCGATGGATTTCTTGCACATCTGTTCATTTAATAAACTATTAGAAACATCTTAAAAACACATTTTACTTTTTGGTGTTTCATTACTTATGGAGAAAACTAAGCTTTTCCAACTATCAGACATTCAACTTAAGAGTAGGAGGGCTTGTATCTCATCATAAAATGAAATCTTCAATGAAGTGTTGGGTCAACACTTTGTGAATCTCTTTTAAATGTTTAGGCTCCCTTTCTTCATTTTGAGGTTAAAGAACCACTTCATAAAAAATAACGTTTTCACTATTGCGTCTCATTCACATAAATCATGAATCTTTTTCCATATCGACTCAGTTGTCTTTTCTTACAAAACATGGAAGTATATCATGTTTGTCAAATACTCTCAGAGAGTGGAAATTGTCTTTGGATCTAACTTCTCATGCTCTTCATAGGTCATCAATGAGGGTTTATTTGATCTTTCCTCAATTGGCAATTGCAGATATTTTATGGTCATTACATATTCCATTTTTTACCTTCATATGATGAAGTTTACCCCGTTAATATTTTCAATGTTTAACATCTACTCCATTGGAGGCACCTATAAATGAACCCTACACAAACCTAATTTCCAACAACTACCATTTGTTAAAAAATAAACAACATTCGATAATAAACTTAAACAGATCTCATGATAAGACACCAAACATAATAAAAATGATGAAAATAAATGAGAACACAACACCACCTATTTTATGTGGAAAATTGAGTGATGTACTGCAAAAACCCTACACACACAAAATATCGTACAAAAGATTTCACTATGGTACCATGGTTGTTAAAATATAAATAACACTCAATAATAAAGTTAAACATAACCAAACACATGTACGTTATCATAGAATAAGGTAGACAAATTCCATGGGCTACCAAAAAACCATTCAAATATGAAGAAGTCATGTTGCAATCTAAATGTTTTAGGTTTTGGCTTTTTTCGAGGAGATTATCTATTTAATTTTTAATGGGGAGATTATCTATTTAATTTTCCCCAAAATCTGGTGAGAAATTGTTGAATTTGCAGATTTTAGGAGTTAAGTCTGTATAATCAGAGTGTCCTATGGTTTTACAATCCATTTAGGCATTGATAAATTCAATTAATAAAAAGGAAGATTATGTTTTGTCTTAGATTTATATGGTCGGATTCCGCCCAAAAATACCAAACTTAGAATATTTAGAGAACCCCTTTTATTTTATTTGGTCTTACATACAACAATATTACACTTCTAACTTTAATGGGCCTACCGATAAGGATGTTGGATAAGACCATTTAAGATTATCCAAAACTACCTTCACATGGATGTACGAAACATAGACCGTCTTATCTCTATCCTCGGAAGGGAAATATGTGAGATTTGATCTATCACACTTTTTGTGCTAACCATTTGAGCATGGCCGTCATCGCACTCATACCCTACGCGGCTCCCATTTCTTACATTAGCAACATAATTCTTGTAGTTGAGCCATTAAACGTTATGAACAATGATATAATAGTATTGGTAGTGAGCTTACCATCGACGCCATCTGGAATCTCTTGGAATGGATGGAGAGAACGTTGGTAGGTGTGAGAATTTGTAGTTGAGATGATTCCAAACCTACTTCAAAACCAACATGAAAAAATTGAATGGATGGCAAGAGCGTTGGTAGGTGTGATAATTTGGAGTTGATATGCTTCCAAACCCACTTCAAAATCGACATGGAAAATTGGGCGTTGTCTAACTGTTCTACAAAATGGATTTTTTTGTCGAAATCCGATGACATAAATGTGCATGAAATCAATATTTTTTGTCTTTTAAAGTCCATTTATGAATGCGTAAATGGATTCAACATATTGAAAAACCCTAAGGTCACTCAGATTATACAAAAATAATCACTTAAATATGCATATCTAACAATTTCTCTCCGAATTTGAGGCAAATGTTCCTAGAAAAAATTGTCAAAGAAGAGTCATTTAGTAGAATGTTTAGACTATGATGAAAGATTGTGTAGGATGAAGTGATGCTATTATTTTTATTTATATGATTATCTGATGTTGTTACGAGAAATGTAAGAGAGGGGCTCTATCTATTGACTGGGTTGTTCTGTAATTAGGTCTTCCAATAATCACAATTTCCCTTATCAATTCATCTGACATTTTGGAAACTTTTTGCAGAATGGAATTATCTTCATTCGTTGTTCCACTGAAGATGACATTGATGACTTGTTTCTTCAATAGAATCATCAAGACAATAGTATATTTTATGTTCAATTAATTCTTAATATTGAGAGGGAACATTCAAAGTCTACTATAATCGAAGAAACAAGTGGAGAATTTTAGGCATTATCATGATTTGATTAGTCTCTTGGTTGACAAAATATAAAATATTGATTCCAAATGGTTTTGGGATAGGGAATTTAGAATGAGGGTGCTACCAAACTTATTTTCATTAACATTTTTTGTTTTGGTTGTTTTCCTGAGAAAATTACTCTACACAACTTCATTGGTAACACATGCATTGAATATTGAATTTATTTTTATTAAACATATTTAAAAAAGGGATGTTACTTTAATTTCCTTTACTGCCATGATTCTTAGTGAAGGGTTTCAATCTTGAACCGCCATATCAGTTGACAATTAGAAAAGATGAGGTATTTGTAAGGTGATGAGAAAGCTAATAAATATAAGCTCGAATGTGTGTTAATCACCCGAGTGGAAACACTTATAGCTATAAATGAAGTTATGATTGAATGAAAAATATCATAAAGATTTTCACAATGATTCAGTTTTATAATGGTATACCAAATCAAAGCAACCAAATTCAAAATCACTACTTTTTTTAGTTAGGGATTTACCTTTAACATATTATTGAATGAAAAATATCATAATGTATCTCACAACCATGCAATTATGTAATTATATACCAAATCAAAGCAATGAAATTAAGAATCACAAGTTTGTTTAGGTCTAATACTTTGCACTTTTCTTAGTATGAGAACTATATGCTTTGCAACTATTTCACTTGTTTTATATGTAAAGCATGGATGTGAAGTAGGAAGAAGGGACGGGCGGGGGGGGGGGTTTGATGCACAATTAATCTCCAATAAACTGAAAACAAAAAAACTTGTATAATTGTTTCTCTAATAATCACTATGATGTTATAATAATCACTATGATGTTATTTGAAGCAACACATATTAACTTTTTCAAGTTGACCATTCTAAATGGTTGAATTTTCTTTTGATTTCATAGAAAATCTACATGTAAAAACCTTAAATCCTCTTAAATGAAGGAGGGGGAAAATTCCTTAGAAATGCTCCTCTAAAAATTAATGATGCTCTCATTGATTCTCCATTGATAGTTAAATACACAAAAATTGCTAATAATAGGACTCACAATGATTTCTCATGCATAACTAACTGAAACTCTACTAGAATAATTAACATATTCCAACATTAAATAGGCAATCTCAAGATCTAAAATTTATAATTCCAACAAATATCTTTTACCCAAATTCAACATTAAAAAGAGGAGGGTCCTATAGACTTACGGGGGTGTCGAATTGTGAATTGTTTATACTAGTATATTTGATAAAATCTAATTGTATATTTGATAAAATCTAATTATATGTAAACAAAATTCCGAAAAATAATTTAGTTTGACAAGTTCAAAGACTTTTTTTTTTTGTTTTATGTGAGAGGGTTAGTTAAACCTTTTTTTTCCTTTTCTTCCTTACCACTTTTTATAAAGGCATATCGATTGCCAGCTATTTGGGGTACCAAGTGGTCTTTGGTTTTGGAATTTCGGTCAACACTTTTCTTCATTACCATTTTTTATAAAGGCAGATCGATTGCCAGTTAATTGGGGTACCAAGTGGTCTTTGTTTTTGGAATTGCGGTCAACACTTTTCTTCGTTACCATTTTTGATAAAGGCAGATCGATTGACAGCTAATTGGGGAACCAAATGGTTTAACTGGGAAACCAAATGGTTTTGGAATTGCAGTTAACACTCTTCGGAACAAGTTTTAAAGTAATATAAATTTGATTGAATTTTCATTGAAAGTTATTAAATTAATATGAATCAGTGGGTTGAATGGTTGAAACATCCTGTAAGTAAATATTTTAATGGGAAAGCTTTATCATGGGATTTTCAACATTAACCAAACTCAACAATTTCCAGGGGTCAAAATTGATAAAAGTCAAATCTAGTGATCCAACATCTTGAGTGTTTAAGCGTAACGGTCGCTACAATAGCAGCTCGCTCGAATCAGAAGCGTTTAACCTTAACGGCCACTGCAATAGCATCCCGCTATAATTAGATCATACATGTTTGTGTTTGTGTTAATTGGTAGTGAAACGGTTATACTCCCATCTTCGAAGGATTTAGAGAAATACTCTCGACCATTATCTATTACATTACATCTTAATAATTTGTTAGTTTTCCTTTCAACAATCATATGAAATGAAGAGTTCCTAGAACTTCATCCTTTTTTTATAGGGAAATCCAACACATTTTTTTTTTAATGTATCATCCATAAAAAGTAACAAAATAAGCATCCCCTCTTAGTGAATTTATATTAACCATGCCAAAAAAATTAGAATGCACCAAGTGTATCCCTTTTAGGTCTATCTTTTATAAATGATACTCTTTTATGTCTACCCATAAATTTATATTAACCATGCCAAAAAAATTAGAATGCACCAAGTGTATCCCTTTTAGGTCTATCTTTTATAAATGATACTCTTTTATGTCTACCCATAATACAATGTTTGCAGAGTTTAAATTATGCACATTTATTTCTAGGAAAAAGTTTTTGTTCAAGAAGTATTTTTAAGCCTCTTTTAGTCACATGCCCAAGTCTTTTGTGGCACAAAATTGTTGTAGGATCCTCCTATGTAACTGTAGCAACAATATATGATTTCTATTGTTTTGATTTTAATGTGTAGAGAGTGCTTATTTTATGCCCCTTTGCAACAACCAACAAACCCTTTACAATTTTCTATCTTCCCTTTCCAAACACTACATGGCAGTCTTCATCATCTAGCTTCCCGACTGAAACCAAATTCATTCCACGATCTGGTACATGTCCGACGTGTTTAAGAAATGTAATAATTCCATATTCTATGTTTATTAGAACATCTCCCACTCCTTCCATATTACAAAGAATTTTATTACCTAAGCAAACCGTACCCACATTACCAAATTTATAAGATATAAAATTTTATGTGTTTGGGGTAGCATGGTAGGAAGCTACATAATATAAAATCCAATCACTTTCATGACTATAAGTATAAATGCATGCATCCTCACAAGAAACAATGATTAATACCTCACCATCTCATGTAACAACAATAGTTTATTTGTTACTATTGTTGTTGCCTTCCTTTTTCTTCCTTGTTAATATCCAACAACATTTTATAACATGGCCAAGTTTTCCACAATGATAGCAGGTTATTATTCCATGCCTAGTACTTGAATTGTCTCTAAAGATGGGTCACCATGATTTATTTCTATTTGGTTTCCTTCCATGGTCACCAAGGGTTAATGACTCCATATTTGGCATTTCCTCTCCGATGGATTTCTTGTGCATCTCTTCATTTAATAAACTATTAGAAACATATTAAAAACACATTTTACTTTTTGGTGTTGCGTTACTTATGGAGAAAACTAAGCTTTTCCAAGTATCAGACATTCAACTCAAGAGTAGGAGGGCTTGTATCTTATCATAAAATGAAATATTCAACGAAGTGTTGGGTCAACACTTTGTGAAACTGATTTAAATGTTTGGGCTCCCTTTCCTCATTTTGAGGTTAAAAAGCAACTTCATAAAAAATAACACTTTCATTATTGTGTCTCATTCACATAAATCATGAAGCTTTTTCAATATTTACTTAGTTATCTTTTCTTCCAAAACATGGAATTATATCCTGTTTGTCAAATACTCTTGGAGAGTGAAAATTGTCTTCGGATATAACTTCTCATGGTCTTAATAGGCCATCTATGAGGGTTTATTTGATTTTGTCTCAATTGGAAATTGCAGATGTTTTATGGTCATTACATATTCCATTTTTTACTCCATATGATGAAGTTTACCGTGGTGATATTTTCAATGTTTAACATCTACTCCATTGGAGACACCTGTAAATGAACCCTACACACACCTAATCTCCAACAACTACCAGTTGTTAAAAAATAAACAACATTCGATAATAAACTTAAACAGATCTCATGATAAGACACCAAACATAATAAAAATGACAAAAATAAACGAGAACACAACGCCACTTATTTTATGTGGAAAATGGAGTGATGTATTGCGATAACCCTACACACACAAAATATTGTACAAAAGACTTTTCTCTGATACCAGGGTTGGGAAAATATAAACAACACTCAATAATAAAGTTAAACATAACCAAACTCGTGTATGCTATCATATAATAAGGTAGAAAAATACCATGGGCTGCCAAAAAAACATTCAAGTATGAAGAAGTCATGTTAGAATCTAAATGTTCTAGGTTTTGGATATTTTTTTTCGGGGAGATTATCTATTCAATTTCCCCCAAAATCTGGTGAGAAATCGTTAAATTTGCAGATTTGAGAGGTTAAGTCTGTATACTCAGAGTTTCCTAGGGTTTTACAATCCATTTATGCATTGATAAATGCAATTTATAAAAAGGAAGATTGTGTTTTCTCTTTGATTTATATGGTCATATTCTACCCAAAAATACCAAAACATAGAACATTTAGAAAATGCCTTTTATTTTATTTGGCCTCACATACAAAAATATTACTCTTCTAATATTAATGGTCCTACAGATAAGGATGTTGGGTGAGACCATTTAAGATTGTCCAAAACTATCTTCACACGAATGTACAAAACATAGACCTTCTTATCTCTATGCTCAGAAGGGACATACACGAGATTTGATCTATCACACATTCTGTGCTAACCATTTGAGCATGGCCATCATCGCACTCATGCCCTACGCGGCTCCCATTCCTTACATTAGAAACATAATTACCGTAGTTGAGCGATTCAACATTATGTACACTGATATAATAGTATCGGTAGTGAGATTTAATTATGGAGGAGGATGTGTCCAAGCAGTTTGATAGTTACATATATTATTTGAGGTCAATGATTTATTCAGTCTTGTAAATCATACCATCAACACCATCTGGAATATCTTCGAATGGATGGAGAGAAAATTGGTAGGTGTGAGAATTTGGAATTGATATTCTTCCACGCCACTTCAAAATCGACATGGAAAGGTGGGTGGTGTCTAACTGTTCTATGGAATGGTTTTTTTGGCCGGAATCCGATGACATAAATATGCATGAAATCAATATTTTTTGTTGTTTAAATTCCATTTCTAAATGCATAAATGGATTCAACATGTTGAAAAACCCGAGGGTGACTCAGATTATATAGAAGTAATCACTCAACTCTATAAATCTAGCAATTTCTTGCTAAATTTGAGGCAAATGTTCCTAGAAAAAATCGTCGAAGAAGAGTCATTATGTAGAAAGTTTAGACTACGATGACAGGTTTTGTAGGATGAACTGATGTTATTATTTTATTTATATGATTATCCGATATTTTTATGAGAACTGCAAGATAGGGTCTATTTCTATTGACTGAGTTGTTCTCAAATTAGATCTTCCAATAATCACAGTTTCCCTTATCAATTCATCTGACAGTCTGACAACTTTCCGTAGAATGGAGTTATCTTCCTTCCTTGTTCCACTCAAGATGATGTTTATGATGTGTTTCTTCAGTAGACTCCTCAAGACGATCATATTTTCTATCCACCAAAATAACAACAATTCTCTCATGGATAGTATCTTTTATGTTTAATTAATTCTCAATATTGAGAGGGAACATTCAAAGTCTACTATAACCAAAGAAACAAGTGGAGAATTTTAGGCACTATCATGATTTGATTACTCTCTTGGCCGATAATATATAAAATATTGATTCCAAAGGGTTTTGGGACATGACATTTACAATGAGGGTTCTATCAAACTTATTGTCATTAGCCTTCCTTGTTTTGGTTGTTTTCATGAGAAAATTACTCTACACATCTTCATTGGTAACTCATGCATTGAATATTGAATTTATTTTTATTAAACATATTAAAAAAATGGATATTACTTTAATTGCCTTTACTGCCATGATTCTTAGTGAAGGGTTTCACTGTTGAACCAGCATATAAATTGACAAACATAAAAGATGAGGTATCTGTAAGGTGATGAGAAAGATAATAAATATAATATTGAATGTCTGTTGATCACCCGAGTGGAAACACTGAGAAATAAATCAAGTTATGATTGAATGAAAAATATCATAAAGTTTTTTACAACAATTCAATTTTAAAATTGTATACCAAATCAAAGCAACCAAATTCAAAATTGCAACTTTTCTTAGGTAGGGATTTACCTTTAACATATTATTGAATGAAAAATATCATAAAGTATCCGACAACCATGCAATTCTATAATTATATACCAAATCAAAGAAATGAAATTAACAATCACAAGTTTGTTTAGGTCTAATACTTTTCTCTTTTCTTAGTATGAGAACTATCTTCTTTGCAACTATTTCCCTTTTTTTATATGTAAATCATGGATGCGAAGTAAGAATAAGGAGGGGATTTTGTCATAAAAATTTTGATGCACAGTTAATATCCATTCAGCTGAAAATAAAACGACTTGTATAACTCTTTCTCTAACAATCACTATGATCTTATTCGAAGCAACACATATTAAATTTTTCAATTTGAGAATTCTAAATGGTTAATTTTTCTTTTGATTTCATAGACCATCTACATGTAAAAACCTTAAATCCTCTTAAATGAAGGAGGGGGGGAAATTCCTTACAGTTGCTGCAACAACAAGACAACAGATGCTCCTCTAAAACTTAATGATGCTCTCATTGACTCTCCAGTGATAATTAAATACACAAAACTTGCTAATAATAGGACTCACAATGATAGCTCATGCAAAACTAACTGAAACTCTACTAGAGTCTCAAATATCTACTAGAGTCTAAAATCAAAACTTTCCTAAAATAGCTAAGGGAGTAATTAGCATATTCCAACATTAAATAGGCAATCTCAAGATATAAAATTTACAATTCCAACAAATATCTTTCACCCAAATTCAATGTTAAAAGGAGGAGGGGCCTATGGACTAAAGGGGGTGTTGAATTGTGAGTTGTTTATACTAGTATATTTGATAGAATCTAACTTCATATTTAAGAAAATCTAATTATATGTATTTTTTTTTTCCAAAAAATTATAAAGTCTGATAAGTCCAAAGTGTAATGACCCGGTCGTTATGACAACCAAGCGATGTACAAGAGGTCTTTTTTCTTTTTTAAAGTTGTGTTAGGAAAAATTAAAATATAAAAATATATAATCAACATCATCGATACCTCAATCACATATTTTCGAAACCATAATAGTGCATTAATAATCCAATACGACACCATGCCGACACCTCCTCACCAAGAACCATGACACACACCTTAGCGAAATAAAAGATTAATTAAGAGCCTCCCAATATCATCAACGATCGTGGAGGCGCAATAGCATTCAATAAACCAACACAAGTAACATAATATTCCAAGCGTAGGAGGTCTTAAATACTAAATCAATCCAACAACGACATAAGCGAAGGCACAAATAATCTAATTAATAATTTTAAGGTACAACGCCAATCCACTTAACTTCCAAGCGTACGATTAATTCCATCATCAAAATTTCGATAATCAACATCATTTTCAAGGTAAGAACATGGTCCATTTCCAGATTGACACAATCACTTATCGATCAATGCGTGCAACAATTCAATCATAAGGAAAATCATACAACACATTCTGGCAAGCACATTTATATATTGAGGCATAAACACCTTACGTTTCAACTTAGACCATGGCGCAATCAATCCTAACACCTATTCATCCACATGATCCAAGGCACTAGGTAAAGAAGTCCTACTCCTTATTCATGAAAAAAATCCATAAGTGCTAGAAGTATGAGGTCAACCAAATCCAAAATGTACAAGGTAATCGACTGTAATTAATAATGCATAAGGAAATATAAGGTCTAATAGTCGTTCACCACATCAAAATTTCATTTGAAGCAAGAAGTTTAAAAACATAAGTTACATAAAACTTAGTGCGCATGAGAGTCTAAATATATCAACTAGTCCTACACCAAAATAAGGAATTGGATGCTAGTATTCTAATCTACAATCCTCATTTACATCAACTATTCGAGAAGCAAGAGATATATCGCCAATAATTAACCATGCGTAACATTAATCATTGTGTGCAAGCACGCAATCATGTTAATAGCTAAACATTCATCAACCCTACAATCCTAGCTCGTTAATAGTGCGTAGTGAGCCTTTTGGAGTGCAAACACTGAGACAGGGTTGAATCATGAGTGGAGAGGTGCTGTGAAAAGAAGATAGGGTGAGACATAGACCTTGAGGTAATATCAAGGTAGTGAGGCTGACCGATGTTTTAAAGTTTAAGGTATTACAATATCCTTCAGTAGATAAAAGTTCTTATAGTAAACCTAAAGGGTTTTCTCTGTGGAAACCAGGTTGGAGTTAAGTTATTCTATAAGAAAACAAGTTGAAACAACAACTACAACTTGTTAAGGAAAAGAGAACGTGAGAGTAGAAGACATGGGTAAGTGGTAAGTACAAAACCCTTACGCAAGGCTTGCTTAAAGCATTATGTTTAAAAGGAAAGGATGCAAACGTAAGCCAAACGGGAAGGAAACTTTTTGTTATGAAAAGGGTGGATTATCAAGTTAGTTTGAGGCTTTCTCTTATGGTCATGTAAAGGTCTTTGTAATGAAGGGATTTACTAGAAATCATAATTTTCTTCTTCGAATTTAGATGGAGGCTGTCCAATCCTCAACTACTTATTAAAGTTGTTGAACTAAATAAATCCCATTCAACTTAAGATCCATAGACAATTGAGAGGTAGCAATGCATTCCCAGAATTAACCACTCAGATTATACAAATTAAATAAACATCTAAACGTTCAACGACGCATCCTAGCTGGCAATGAG
Source organism: Picea engelmannii (assembly GCA_009831015.1). NCBI lineage: Eukaryota > Viridiplantae > Streptophyta > Pinopsida > Pinales > Pinaceae > Picea > Picea engelmannii. The sequence continues at coordinate 644,144 of ML782639.1, read as the reverse complement.
GAACCGTGTGGCCGTTCGGCAAGTCCCTGCTGATAAATTGTGAAGCAAAGAGAAAATACAGAGAAAAGAGAATAGAACAGTATATTGAAATGTATGAATAAGTACAGAACTTGTTACAATGCAAGATGGTTGAGCTAAATATGCTCAAGCAAGACAAAAATAGAAAGTACAACTGTCCAGTACAGCTGGCAGTGTACAGTCAGACTGTTGAGGGTACAATATATTTAACACTCCCTCTTAGAATCAACAGTTACAATCATCAGCACTGACTATGCCTAAGTGTTGTTGCTGAAAATCAAAAACTGACTTTCCTAGTGGCTTTGTGAAGATATCAGCAAGCTGATCTCGAGAACCACAAAATTGTAGTGCAATGTCACCATTATTGACTAACTCGTGTATGAAATGAAACTGAGTGTCAATGTGTTTACTTTTCTTGTGGAACACATGGTTCTTGGATAATGTAATTGTTGATGTGTTGTCATAGAAAATAGGAGTTGGATCCTTTTTTGTGTGTGACATGTCTTTCAATAATCTTCTTAGCCATACAACTTGACAAGAAGTTGAGGTAGCAGCTACATACTCTGCCTCTGCAGAAGGTATGGATACAATTGGCTTCTTCTTCGATGCCCATGAAATCAGGTTCCTGCCCAGTTGAAAAACATATCCTGATGTGATTTTCCTGTCATCTAGGCTGCCTGCAAAGTCACTATCTGTGTAACCAGAGAGTTGATTACTATTAGATTTAGTGTACCATAAACCGAAATTGAGAGTTCCTGCAACATATCTCAGAATTCGTTTTGCCATTCTCCAATGAGAATCTTTTGGTGATTCCATGAATCTAGAAACAAGGTTGGCCACATACATAATGTCAGGCCTAGTTGTTGTAAGATACAAAAAACTGCCTACTAAACTTTTGTATAAAGTAGAGTCCACTGTAGGACCTTCATCATTCTTGCTCAATTTTGTGCCTAAAGGTATGGGTGTTTCTACTGGATTGAATCCTTCCATGGGAAACTATTTGATGATGTTTGTTGCATACTTTTGCTGACAGACAAATATGCCTTTGGCTGATTGATGAACCTCAATGCCTAAAAAATATTTCATTATGCTAAGATCTGTCATCTCAAACTCAGATTGCATGGCATGTTTGAAATCTGTTAGCTCTAGATTTCCTATGTAAATCATGTCATCAACATATAAACATACAATTAGTATTTTACCGTGCTGATCTGTTTTGGTATAAAGTGTTGGTTCATTTTGACTTCTGTTGAAACCACTTTTGATCAGGTAAGTGTCAATTCTGTTGTACCAAGCTCTTGGAGCTTGCTTTAAGCCATATAAGGCTTTCTTCAACCGATACACTTTGGTTGGGTGCTCTTGGATTTCAAATCTAGGTGGTTGATCGACATAAACTTCTTCTTATAAAAAACCATTCAGGAATGCTGACTTGACATCCATCTGGTATACTTGCCATTTGTGTTGTGCTGCTATGGCCAATAGAGTTCTTACAGTGTCTAACCTTGCTACTGGAGAAAAAGTTTCACCATAATCAATACCTGGTTGTTGTGAGAATCCTTTGGCAACAAGTCTTGCCTTGTGCTTTTCAATCTGTCCTTCTTCATATAGTTTGGTTTTGTAAACCCACTTGACACCAATACTTTTCTTGTGTCTTGGCAGATCAACAAGATCCCATGTCTTGTTCTTCTCAATGGAGTCAATTTCTTGGTTCATGGCTTGAACCCAATGTGGCTCCTTAGATGCTTCCTTAAAGGATGTAGGTTGACATGACATTAAAGCAAAAAG